>OX596203.1:11763470-11998611 GCA_951394215.1 Glyphodes perspectalis | reverse complement strand
GTGATGAACGTATTTATAAGGATTGTGCAAATTTTACCACTTAGGAGGGCCCCGCCCCGCTTCGTACGTATTCGGTGACCGACGACGATGATGTGCGAGAGATTAGTGAATATATGTGTTGTTGAACGTTTGGAGAATATATTTAGTGTTGATCGTTTAGGCGCCCGGCGCCGGCCGAAACGACCTCGACTCGTTTTAGCCGACGCCCTCGCGGGCCGATTATTTCGTTTACGACTGGATACTGAGTTGGTCACTCGGATACGATTGTATGATAAGACTACGTTCGATAAGTACACCTCCTAAATTACAAATACGTACATAAACTACGAGAGTTATAACAAAAAAGTAATATATGAGATGTTTCTATTGGGTGAAAAGTTGATATGTTTATTTACCAAAATTAACTATATGTTGATTAACCTTTTCGATTATATATGACTTGAATGGTCAGTCGCGTAGTGGTGTTCCGCCGGTGGCGTGCCGGTCGACTCTGTGATAGCTCGGTTCGGAAGCGCGGCCCGCTATCGGCGGAAGCCCCGGCGCCGGTGAAACATAACCGTGTTTGTTTATAATATAGTTTATGTCAGACGTGTTATCGTGTTCTGTCGAGTTTTGTTCAAATTCATGTCCCATTGTCCTGTGCCCGCGTCCCTCGAGTAAATGAGTAATTATAATTTATTATTGCTGTGATTACATTTATAACATGTTGAATTATCTTACTTAGGCTGAAATAAGTGTGTCTTATTACATATAAAGATTCTACTGTCGTCGGTAGCTTTCACACGATGCATCAATAGTTTGTCCTGTCTGTTTAGGTGCGTTTAACAATTGAATTACACTCTCGGTTCGCATTTTACACTTATTGTACCACGTGACATGGTTATGTTACATTAGATAATGTGTGTTTGTCAGTCATCTCGGTACATTTGAGTACAGTCTTCTAAATGTTGAGTACGCTGTTCGGATACGTGCTACCACTTATTGAGGCGAATGATACGTGTGAATCAGTGCAATTTATTCCGTAAGCATATAATAATAGAAACAGCAATATAGACTTTGTGTACGTGTCACATAAATGTTCTAACATTAGAGATATGGAGGCAGGTTTGGATAGTTACCCCTGGTTTTTCGACATTGTTCTGAATCGCGTATGTTATCGAATATATCGAATGTTAAAGATGTCCTCATCGTAATAATGACATTGCGTGCATGTCGTAAGGCAGCTGTTATGTAGGTATGAGATTAGAAGGTTAGCCCATAAAATTCCCAAGTCTTTCCTAAGTCTTTTATAACTAAGTATCTCTTAGCTTGTATAGATTCAATTTTCGGTTTAAATTTACTCAAACTAAAGTACAAAATGGCAGCTAATTCACCTTTTTTCTATAGCTTGAAATTAAAATAGAACTAAAAGTCTTTCTCTCTTTGGCCGAGCTTATTCTATGGGAACAATATTGGTATAGTAGTCAAAGACTAAAATGTAAAATGTTGATAGTTGGCATGCACGCAATGTGATCCGAGCCCGTTTTTACACAACCAAACCTGTCTCTGCTTGTTAATACGAAAAGACGTCGTAATATAGTAAATTAAAGATAAAAAAAATGTTCAACACTTAAAACTGCCCACAAAAGCTATAACGATCCACATACGATATGCCTTATTTCGCGTTACCTGTATTGTGTACCTACATTGTTGACGAGTGGAAATCATAGTATATAGAACCTAAAATTAATCGATCTCAATTACCACTAAGCGTTGTTGATACCTTAAGGTGTTTTGTTCACCGGGCATTATTTCGGTTTGTCATTTCGTTTCGATTTCATCTGTTGTACAGTGTCCGTCTCATGCCTTCGATGTCTGAACTCTGTTGCTAGTAAAATAGAACACCAATGTCGTCGCATTTTCATCTAAGTTTGGAGTCCAATACACGCTCAAACGTCACTGAACTTGTCAGGTGTATTAGATAGTATCACGAACGATTCAAACGATGAGTCTATCAAAAACTAAAAATCATTTCTACCATATGACGCCAGTTAAGCGTTGTAATTGCGTTTGTGATATCTTCTTAATTCAAATCTTGACTACGTCATCATGACGTCACCCATTCGACATGACGTAGTCATGTTCGATATTCGTCAAGCGTGAACCGTTTTACATCGCCAGTGATCTGCTGTATGCAGTGAGCGTGTGTGGACGACGAACATTCGCGTCACCATCCATTCTACGCGTTTAAGATGTATTGTAAGTTGAATGCGTGTTGAATGTCTTCTTTACATGCCATTAAGTGTGTTGTATATTTACATAATAACGTATGTTTGGGGTTTTGGAAATGCATTTCTTAATATACGTATAACAGTCAGCGTGAGACGACAGGGCTTGCACCGCGGACCGCGCGCTAGTTCGCTTTAAATACATCTTTTCGACTAATATTAATTTTATTCTAGCAGTAGGCAATTCTAAAATAGAAAACGAAGCACAAAATGTCACTGGAGTGTCTTAGGTGTCTCCGATAGGAGCGTATTGATAACGAACACACTGCCATTATAACGTATATACATGGTGCGATCATGTATGCGTGCGTTCATAGCGGATTTTCATATATTGATTTTATGTTGTTCATAAAGCGGCCGGGTCAGGCGCAATGTTCCCCGAATTCTCTAATTTTAATATCGGCCGCCTAATGCTTATGTGATAAGATTGGTTGATAGGAAGTTCGAATGGATGTCTAATTTGCTCAGTACCGTCAATTATGGTACTAACGTATGTTATAAGATTCGTTAATTTTACAACGACCTTAAAAGTTATGAGTTGAACTCAGTATACGGA
This sequence comes from Glyphodes perspectalis, assembly GCA_951394215.1. Lineage (NCBI taxonomy): Eukaryota > Metazoa > Arthropoda > Insecta > Lepidoptera > Crambidae > Glyphodes > Glyphodes perspectalis. The sequence continues at coordinate 11,995,788 of OX596203.1, read as the reverse complement.
ATGAGGGGACGCTGTGCCGGCCTGGCCGCTCCTAGTTGATAGAGGGGTTCAAGAAAATCTTTGACGCTATGATACGATGCCTTATAACCGAGATGTGATCGTAAGCGGTCCGACGGAATCACTTTTCTTTACTCTAAGTAACAGCAGCCCGTCTTACGGTCCGCATCTGAGGTTTGTGACAAATATAACTGCCATTCGATAAGTAATTATACATCATTTGACGCGTAGGTTCATATAGCTTCATAGTTTTCGGATCCCGTGGGTGCACAGCCGGTCGTATTTGATACATATTATTCAATTTCGAAATTGTAATAGATTTATTAAGTATGTAATAATCTCACATGAGAAAGTAATAAGTAATGAGATACCATATATAATTTGTGTCTTAGCTGATAAAGGAACATTAGTAAGATGATAAGTTTATATCGCTTATTGGGATAATAATGTGGAAGGGAGACGGCACTATTGAGCACAGATCTGGGTCGTTGTGTGGAGGCGTTACGAGAAGACTGGCTAAGGAAAGCACGATGGTTCGACTGTTACAACCTACCCGTTGTACTTCTTCTATTGCCTTTTTTAAAACTATACATTTTACTTTTTGTAGGGAAGCGTTAAGTATTGTAGTGACCAAACGTGGCGCGTCCAGTCTATTAATAGATGGTGGACCTACCTGAGGAGTCCACTGATGTCCATTAAACTTTGTACATAGGTACCTTTAGATTCTATTGTCATATGTTTGACATATGCACGTATAATTTTATTCATCTAGAGAAGTACAGATGGCTGTTGTTATTTTTATATTATTTGGGTAGAAGTATATTTTTTGTAAATGACCTCTGTATTTATCTTTTGTAAGCTTTGTAAGCCATAGGGACTTAGTATAGTGTACGAGCTATGAACATTGTGATTTCTAATATCATTGAATTTGTATTTACTGGAATATTATGTTCTGCGTATATTTTCTTCGTTTCGACAGATTTTCTTAATAATTTTGTTACTTCAGAGTGCAATATGTACAAATATTTACATAAATATAAAATGTACAGTCAATTTTTAGTTTTAATGTGTCAACGCAATATATTTCGCTATGCATTCGTTGAATGTACACTGGGAAGCATAATAAGCTATATCACAAGTGAGTGCGACGGTGCACTCACTCTCACTATTGTGTTTTTCTAATACTTAAGTGATTAATTTTATATAGAAGGACTAGGTGATTATTGTATTTAAATTTGCTAATTTTTTGTAGCAGATTAGATTTGTTTACACTGATAAGGCGAATAATGTAAATTTTGAATTGATTTTAAAGTGATTTAGTTGTTATTTAGTAACGAATTTTCTTATTAGGTGTAACTGGCAGCCTCGTGGACTGGCTTAAGTCCGCTGATACCAGTGCGATTTGTGCAATGTCTGTTAGATGAATTGGGCCGATGAGCCACGCGCTTGCGTCGCGCTGCGACTATGCTTCTGTCTACCGTAAACTCCTAATTAAACTGCCTTACTGACAGACAGAATCAGGCTACATAATGATCACTACACAAGCAGGGAATTAAGAGTTTTTTGTATAATGTATATTGAATAAAATATTCACTTCAACCGCTGTAACGCCAAACTTCGTGATTGGTTCATTTTGTGGAGTAAGATCCAAAACAGACAACCTAGTGTGACGAGATTTAGAATCTCAATCTTAACCTGTAGTGAATATACTACTACTACTAAACTTCACGCCACTTCCCTAGCGGGGTAGGCAGAGAGAAACGAATATTTTGTCTGATAACTCATTAAAATTCGCACAATTTAAGATGTTTACTTGCATCTTTAGTAAGCTTAATGCTAAGTACTATTTTATATTTAAATATATTTCTTTAATCGAAATCGACAAAAGAGAGTTCATTATTGGTGTATATCTTAGTGTAAATTAAGAGTACGTCAAGATAATATAGGAGCAGCAAAAACATTCTCATTTGTTTTTTAAACAACAGATAACCTTCATGTTTACTGAAAACAACTCTAAAGATTACATATAAATAATTAAATTATATTGTGTAAGGATCGTGCCTTATGGCGTTCGGTTCTCTCTTAGCTTTTTAATTAAATTATCAGAAACAGCATCTGGAAAAACTAATAAAGTTTTCGAATATACCGATGTATGTTAAAATGCAACCTAACTGAATTGCAACTTAACAAGAAAAGTACTAAAACTCTTATGTCCCATGCCTTTTATATGAACCGCTACGGTTAGAAGCGGTACTACTAACATTGTCATGTTTAAATTTCTCGATTCGAATTCATACCCGATTCTTATATTCGTGCTGGGTCTGCGGTATTCTCGTGAGCGGTAGCGTGGCGCAAGCGACACCATTCCTCCCGTCATGTGGTCTCTATACGATGATTGCACGGTGGGCACACCAGTCACCAAACAGTGGAACATTAAGGCCAAGTCTTTAACTTCTAGTGCCACGTCGAACGATAAAGGAAGGCTGATTTACGCTGTACAGGCCCATTCCGTGTTTTTCGGAACACATTCTTTTTTTGTATATTATTTCGTAAATCTATTAGTCCGCAATAACTATTATTTCTTTCTAATACTTTGCCTTAGTAAATCCTCTGTTATTAATTAATTTAACAACAGCGGTGAAGCGAATTAGATATAGGGAACAGACATGACGATATGTTAAAATTTTAGAGAGCCAACTTTTATAAAAGAGAATAACTACAAAATAAACCGTGAAAAGGTGTGTACAAAATGAGGAAATTTGTATGAAACATTGTTATGCGAATAAACTTACACCTCAAGATAAAATTATAAAAAATAATATTGCCTTTTATTTACCCTTCAATCGCTGTGCACATGTTATACCACATTTATACCAAGGAGCGGTGGTAGCTCAATGGTAAGGACACGCGCCTCGTAACCGAGGAGTGCGGGTTCAAACCCGGGCATGTACCTCTAGATTTTTTAAAAAATCTATGTACATATTTATACCACTAGCTCGACGGTCAGGGAAAAACATCGTGATGAAACCTGCAAATTCAAACAACTTTGAATTTGTAACCATGATCCAAAAATTGTCTGGTTCCCCTATCTTAGGGTTACGAAGGTCAGATCGGCAGTCGCTTCAATGTAATTACCAGACTCGCTAAATCCTGGATCATGGTCTTTTTTTTTTTTTTTTTTTTTTTTTTTTACGTGAGGAATGCATTTACGCACCGTCCAAGTAAACCTAGGTTCGGCCTACGAGGGATGTGTCGGGCTCAGAGGCCGGGAAAGCACTCTACTACCGACTAAACCTCACGGTGGTCATTCTTCGGGCGTTGGCGCAGATTCCGGGCTCCCCACTCGGGACTCTACGCGAAATCTACGTCTACGCCGCTGCCGATCCATGCGGCCCATCTCGAGGGAGAGGCAACCTCGCCCCCAGAACACCTCGCGGTGCTTATGACGGCACAGACCACAGTGTCACCCCATCCTATTTAACGGACGAGGATCCACGTGTCGTCATCTTCTCTGGGGCTGCTTAACGAAGTGAATGCAGGCCCCCCCGCAAACACTCCACAGCCCCAAAGGCCCTTTTAGTCGCCTCCTACGACAGGCAGGGATACCACAGGAGTATTCGGAGCCCCCCCTGTAGGGCGCTGGATCATGGTCTAAGCGGACCCCGTCTAAGCACGGGACATAACGCTAGGAAGATGAAGATGATGATATAATACCACATTCACTCCTTATAATTATCCATATAATTAATTGATTAGTTAATTGCTTATTTATGAAAAGCTTTTTAAGTTCTTTCGAATAATGTGGTGCAAACATGTTCAGAAGCTATATCTTCGAAACTCCATGAATATTAATTACATTACCGAATTTACTCAGATTAAATTTTGACTAGATGTACTCTATCGGGTTTTAGGTATGTGATTGTTTAGGTGACAAGTTAGCCACTTGTCACTGCTTTTTCACAATATTCCATCTAACCCAGCCCAGTTTTGTTTTTGGCTGAATGTGGTTAAAGGGGCCTGCTGCCCCTTTGACTCTGCCTACCCCTTCGGGGATTATGAGCGTAATATTATGTATGTATGTATATGTTACTGTAAAAGCCCGTATATTGGTCAATCTTAGGTTTTACTAGTAAATCTTAGGATTTACCGACATGAGTTGGTTAATGTAAACATTTCTAGGTTAGGTAATATTATGGGTTAGTTAGGTTAGGTTTATTAACCTGATTAAAGAAATACCTTACCTAACCTAACCTATAATATAATCTAATCTTAGTTAGGTTTGGTTAGGTAAAATTTTCCAAGTAAAGAATCCTAAGATTTACTAAGTAAATGGTGGTAAAAGTTCGAATTGTACACCTGTTCGGACTTTTACCGTTAAGAGTGGGTAAATCTTAGGTTTTACTGGAAAATCTTAAAATTTACCATAGTTCGAGCTATTACAGCAACATATATACTCGTAGGTACTGTTAGGTTCTCGTGACAAATAACCTTTTTAAAGAAATACGCTTGATGACACCATCATTTGGCATGCTTTCTATGAGCTATCAAAACGAAATCTATGAAAGGATTTTGTTTAGATACTGAGGTGTGACGAAACGGCTTAGCATACACAACTGACAATGTTTTCAAATCCATTTATTAGACAAAAAGTGTGGATGTTACCGATGCGTGGTCATTCTAATTTGTATTTTGTGTTAATATTAATTCTTGTATTGTTCCTTGTTATTGTAACTTTAATTTGTCTTTGTTTATTTAAGTACGCGCGTGAGAGACGCTCAGGGTCCTGAGGTACATGAGGGAAGGGGGGTGAAACTATTTGGCTGTTGCGCGTGATTTGATTATTTAGTCATCTTGCCCGTTGATCGCGCTCGGACGTCTTCGCCCCTCTCCACCGTTGCTACCGCATTCGCACGAAATTCGGGTTTTATTTATCCGGCGATTGACACAGTGGAGGTACAAATGTAATTGATGGATTATTTTGTTGGTTTTAATTAATAATGTATTCATTAAACTGTATTAATGTCTTGGAATTACTTCTGTATGGTGTCATCATCCCTATTGAATAGTATATGAGAGAGGTGAAACGAAGACAGTTACGAGTCCAGAAAAGAGAGATCCACGGGTGCAGGTTCAAAAGCTAGGCTCATTCATTACTCTGGGTTTCTCGAACGTAGGTAGGGCTTTTTGGTCGATAAATACGAAATCTCCTATACTTACCTGTGGATTTTGGAAATGTATGTACGGATCTATGCGACAAAACATTGTGAAGATACCTGGATAAATAACTGGATGTATGCAAACATGATCCAATCAGACTCGGATCATGTTTACGAAGTCAAACAACAGCGCTTTAATCTACAAACTACTAATCCTACTCGCTTAACCGATTCGTTGCTGATGGCACGACAGGCGTGTCATATTTTTTTTACTTCTATATGATACTAGAGGTGTGTCATTTTTAAATCAATTGTAACTCCTTCATATTAAGTTTTAGAAGGGGCTGCCTAAAACAAAACTAGTAGATCTACCCTGTTGTTAGTTTCTGAATATCGTGGGATTTCAAAAATTGCAGGGGTTGGCAACCTAAAGAAGTTGTATTGAATTTTTTTTAACGCGTTGCGCTTGACATGATAGGCGTGTCATTATTGAATCGATTGCAACACCCTCAAATCATTATTTCGAAAGTAGTTTTTAGTGTGCCGTACCCAAAGGGTGAAAACGGGAACCTAATACTATGCTGGACGAATGGACGAACGAACTTATTACTTATTAAGCGAAATCTTAGTAGATTTCGCTGTCCCTCCGTCCGTCCATTCGTCTGTTACCAGGCTGTATTTCATGAACTTTCATAGCTAGACACTTTACATTTTAAATTTAAATTTCATACAACAAACGTGATTTTTTTGCCGTTTTTGCTTGATATTAATGACGGCAACAGGTAGACGCTTGAAATATTCACATAATATTTTTATTTAGTTGTATATTCACCTTTGACTCTACCTACCCCTTCGAGGAGTAAGTACAGGCTATTAGGTTTCCTAATGTCAACCTAAGTTTTTTTAGAAAGCAGTGTTGTATTCAGCATCGGTAATTCTATTAAATAAATACATACCTAAAATAAAAATACTTTTTAAAAAGTCTTGAGAGGTAAAATCTAGCATTTAACCTGACGGTTAAGGCCAATAATGCCCTCAATATAATCGACTCCTTATTTTGTAGATAATATGCAAAGAGTGTTTATGTTATATGGAAACTAAAAATGATTGTTGACGGAGTTTCTTTGTAGCCCATAATAGGAAACAACCATGGTCAGGCAAGATTTTAATTTTCTTTAAGAAAAACCAAAAGAGTTCTTTTACCTAATCTAATTTTGTTTTTTAAGTAGATAGTAGGTAGGTACTGTAAAAATTCAATTTAATTCAAGTAGCAACAAACGAAAAAGTTTTCCCTGTGAAAATCTTGTGCTTCACAACCAGTGTGTGCGTTAATATAATTAAAATGTAACGCGGTTGCTTAGGTTTGATGGAATAAATATGAAAAAGAGAATTGTGATTGTATATAGGAAAACATAACTAACTAAACTTAGGAAACATCAATACATTAATTTGATATTTTATCAGATAATCAGAAGGGGCTAGGTTCACCTAATAAGCTATTTACCTAAGATTCGTCTAATTTGGTTTCTAATTCGTCTAATTAAACTATGAATAGTTTGTCAGAAAATTAGACGAATGAGGAGGGGCGCATTAAACATCCAAATCTGAAGACATAAGTACCCATCTGTTTCATCACCAACTACTTATTTATATCGGTGCCGTGATCGAACTTACGCCCCTCAACTTCCTCTTGTCTTAATACTCAACCAGCATAAGACCCTTAGTAAGGGGCCGTCTATTAATCACGTGAGGCATAAGGGGGGGGAGGAGGGCTCCGAAAAAAAGTCACTAAATATCACTAGGGGGAGTGGGGGTTGAAGTAAATATCACGTGAATTTATTATCGCAACCGATATACATAAATTTTTACAATCTTGCAAAATTTCAACAATCATGTTAAGTAATCCCTGTCTTGCCAATAATGTAACTTAGGCATCCTTACGCGGAGGTCGAGAGAAATTATCTACGTGATGCGCGAAAAAACCTACCTACAATAAAAACATACCTACTTAGTATGTACAAAAAAATACACGTGATCTTAGCTGGGGGAGAGGGGGTAGTACAAAAACCTCACCACGTATCACCAGGGGGGAGGGGGGGATCTAAAAAGTTGCAAAAAAACATCACGTGATTAATGGACGGCCCCTAAGTAGTTTGTACCTATCTATACAGTTTACTGATTAAGGAATATTCTATAAAAAAAAAATCCGTAGGTACAAATGATTATGTTTAGTATTTTGATCGGCAAACAGGCTATACTGAAACCCTGATAAATATTGTAAGTAAATAGTTTTTAGATGATGAGCAAGCAAATGGACGAATCAAGAATGAATGTAACGTCTGCACCGATAGTAAAATGGTCAACCAGAAATATAAAAAAATCTTTTATGAATGTAATAATTGACTGGCTCGATGGCGCATTCGGTAGTGACCCTGCCATGTGCCAATACTTGTGGGTTCGATCCCCACCCAGGACAAACATTCGTGTGATGAATACTTGTGTTTGTTCTGTATTTGGGTGTTAATATCCAATATTTAAGTATATATTTGTAATACCACTGTTGTTTCTGATAATCGTAACACAAGTAACTTAAGCTACTTAGCTCGGAGTTAGATCAATGTATGTGATATTAGAAGTCAGATATATATATTTTTTTATACAATTTACATATCATAGCATCACGCCCATATTCCCCAAAGGGGTGGGCAAAGTCAAGTTATTATATTTATTTATTTTTTTATAATAGCCAGTATGTAACGGTAGTAATTACATCTAACCTTAAATCGCTCGCAATCCCCAAATAGGTGGACAGTAGCCAAGGTTAAACTCCTGAATTGTGAAATTGAATGAGGATTAAAATTCAGCTAAAAGTAAAATTGAGTTGGTTTGACGGAATTACATAGGATACCTACAGATTTGTTATGTACTTTTAAAATCATTTGACAAGCTTTGCACTCCTACTGGATAACTCGCAAGAAAAACCGGCTATTCATTTATATCTACAGATGAGGCCATTTACATTTGCAATTTATTTTTATTATGTACATTTAATTAATTGGGTTATCTGGTCGATAATGAATACCTACTGGAGTGTATATGTATATATATGGTCGTGTAGAAGAGAATCTCAAGTTAAAGGCCAGCTGCAACGAACCACCGCACAACAAAATGGGTTACCATGAAAAATGGCATCTAGGATTTATATTCCTTCTAATGACTACATATACATGTAAGTTAATTCTTCTTATTCGTTTTGTTAATTATTAAATTTTAATTTATCCAAATAAATGTAATTACGTTAAAGTATTATGTTAATACATACATTATATATACTTCAAACGTTAAAAGAAAGTTCCCAATAAAATTTTTCATAGTATTTAGGTACTCCTCCCACAGAATAGACTGTATATAATAATAATTGACAGTGGGTTCTATTTACCCTTAAAAATAATGTTACTGGGTTGATTTAGTAAAATAACAATAGATACTTTTTTTTTTAATTTTTGTAGATTTAGTACACAACATTTTCATATCTAAAATAAAAATAGTGATAACTGTGTTAAGCTCCTTGCGTAGCTTTTCGTAAAAGTCGAGTAATGGTATGTAAGGTTGGGTATGATCAGTATTTCTGTGGTCTGTGGGTATGATTATGTAGGCGACGAGCTGACTACTTTTTCACAATATTCCATATTATCCAGCCCAGTTTGTGTAGTTCGGGGTTTACGGGCGTGATGGCATGTGTGTCATTATAATGTACATTCATTCAACGCCACGTATCCTGACGTGTAGAGGTACATAACTTTTAGATTCACATCTACTAAATACTTTCGAAAATTCTAGATTAAAGCATTAAACAATTATAATTATCTTATTTGTAGTACAATACGATGTTTTTCCTGTCCTCAGATGCTCAGCAGGACAAGCAATTTTTCCGCAAGGATTATACTTACATCGAAGATACCAAGAGCTTCTACAAAATTCATACCATTGGAAGGACATTCTATAATGCGTTGCAACAATGCGAAGACGAGGGAGCCACATTATTCTACCCTCAAAACGAATGTGAGGTAAAGGCCGTCATAAATTTTTGGAAAAAAACAGCGCAGCCCATCCAATCTGTGGGTATTGGAGTTACATCTTTAATAGTCGAAGGATATTTCCAAACGATTGATGGTAAGTTTTAGAGCACTGCTATATTTTCTTAGATATTTTTTATATGTTGAATTTATTTTCGTTCTACAGTAACTAAAGAGGTGATGAAAACTACATCGGAAAAAGTTGTACTCAAGACCTCATACACAAGCGCGGATCCAACGGAGACGTCAATTTTAAATTCTCCAGACCGACACATACAATCCTTGTTCCAAACTAAGATTATAAGCTTGTGCTATAAATTTCTAGGTCAACAGCTTGAAATACTTAAAAACGTTTATAACCCACGTTTTTTTCGATTCGATTACAAATGTCCATGTTCATCAAACGAAACATTTGTCCTAGCGGGATTCGAACCCGCGACCCTTGGTTTCGTGGCCAGGATCTCTGACTCACCAAGGCCTGTCACGTGGCTTTGGATACGTATATAAAATGTATAGCGCTTCAGCTAAGTTGTTGTCTAAGTCTAAGTTTGTTCAGTACATAGATCCTGGAATTTATTTTTGGCTGCATGTGGTTATAGTCATGTGTCATGTGGTTAAAGGTGAACCAATAACGGATGTGTACAACAAGTGGGCCCCCGGAGAGCCCAACAATGGGGCCCCAGGCGAGAAATGCGTCGAGCTGAATATAAACGGACTCCTCAATGACGTCGTCTGCACAAAATCCCCACAGTTCATATGTAAAAAGACGCTTTCCTCGTTGGAATGGAATGATGCGTGTAATGTCCCGGATAAAGGTTGGTGGCTTTTAAAGTTCTGCTCGTGTGTTAGGTTATAAGTGATAGAATCCACTTTTAGCATAATATCTCTGTGTGGCACATGCCATCGTTTGTTACAAGGTCACATGGTTGTGTAGTCCCGTTAGTATTATTTCTAACTAGTAGCGCCCCGCGGTTTCACCCACGTAGTTTCCGTACGTGTGGGATTACAGGGATAAAATATAGCCCATGTTACTCGCTGATAAAATAGCTTTCCATTGATGAAATAATTATTCAAATCGGTCCAGTAGTTTCGGAGCCTATTCGATACAAACAAACAAACAATCAAATCTTTCCTCTTTATAATATTAGTTAAGAGAATCGCAAACGCCGTAAAAAGTGCAAAACCATACTCGTTGGGAGAATAACGAGACAACACAAAATGCGTGAGTTTTTGAGATACCATTACCTATAGTTTTTTATACGGATTCTTTATATTTGAATATTCTTTATATTGAATATATTTGACCTCGTTTCGGTTTAAGAGTATACTAAAATTAATCTTGTTTATATGGTATTTCAGACTACCAATTAGTAGCATCCACCGGCAAATGCTACAAATTCCACCTGGAACCTACGAATTGGTTCGACGCTTTCAGGATTTGCGCAGCCGAGCAGTCTTACTTGGCCATCGTCAACAGCCCAGAGGAAGACAAAGAACTGGTCAAGATAATTGCAGCCGCACCAAAAGAGGATGTTCAAGGGGACTACCTGCGGGGTGCTGTGCATATGGGTTTCCTAAAGACTTCATGGGGCTGGATGACTATTAAAGGTAAGAAATAGTTGTAGTTAACAGCAAACTAGTGGCAAAGTGAGACGAATACTCGTGTTTTATCTTCACTAGCTAGACTTAAAATTAAATATGAAATAAATGAAATGAACTATATTGTGTATAAATTTTGGTACATAGTTAACAGTAGAGTTGCTTTATATGAAGATCGCCAAATACTACCCTTACAGGTGTATACACAGTTTATAGAGATAAAAACAAAAAAACTTAGTATAGAACATAACACTTTGTCACATTTGTCTGATTGTATGTTGTTTAAAGTCATTGAGGCTATAAAAACAATTACTTAATAACCACATTTTCATTAGTTTCTTAAATTCATATAAACTTAAATTGTGCACATGATAAAAGCATTTCTAGATACTACTTGTAAGGAACTTACAAGACTTTATGACTCTCTTTATTGTAGCTATAGGTCCATTTACTTAAACATACTCTAATATGTAAAAACTAATCTCAGGTAGATTTATTTACTTTGTACTGTAGCCAGAATCAAACAATAGGAAAAGCCCCAAATGTTAAATCTACGTACTTACGTACTTTCTTGCAATGCGGTAGTAGGCAGCTTTCATAAGTGAATTTTGTAAATGTTTCCGAGACGAACGAATAAGGAAAACCTTAAACCCTTAGTGAAGTGTTATGCTGTAAAGTTAAGTTGTTCCAAACTTTGAAAAGCTGTAGAAAATGTTTTTAATTCTTACACCCGGGGTTAGATAATCTTAAGCCCAGGGTTCTGATTGCACGGAGAGAAAATAATTGTTTTTGTACGGTGGCCAATACGCCAGGGATTATACGGTCGTAATAATGCTCATCAATGCCTTTCGAATAGGTACAATTTGTATACACTCTGAATATATTATTTTGATATTACAGGTCAAAGATTAAAAGATACCGGTTTCCCCAATTGGGTTGGTGGACAACCCGACAACGCCGGTGGCAACGAAACTTGCGGTTCCATCTTCTACACAGGAGAACTCAACGATATTAATTGTGACACCAAACTCTTCTATATTTGTGAACATGATTTAAAAAAGTATTGAATAAAAAATAAAAGAACTTTATGGTAATACATTTGGTTTTTAGAAGTTCAGTATACAGCTGCGTGAGCTACAAGCCGTCGGAAATATCTGCCAACCTCGCTGAAATGCACTTCCCTCGCCCTTCCCCGGACCACGCCCCGTTTTCGCCTATCCAGTACCGTGGCCAACGTAAGCGCCGACGTATGACGTCATTAAGCCAGGTTCGCAGATATTTCCAACGGGTTGTATCTAAGAGATACTGCGTACTAGTGTTGCCGAAAAATCGATAATTTAATACTATCCAATAGTATCGATACTATCGATAGTTCATTGGTTGGCAGCGATCGAAACTATCGATAGTATTGGTGTTCATCAATATTTTTTAATACCGATAGACTCGATACTATCGACTGTCTTCAACTATCGATTGGCTATCGATAGACAATCGATATTGGCCTATCAAGCGGCAACACTACTGCAACTAAATTATTTAAGTCTCTATTATTTTGTTTTGTGATTATGAAGGCGACGAGTTAGCTACTTGACACGACTATTCACAATTTTCCATCTAACCCAACTCGATTTTTGATCTTTATCAAATATAAGTTCTTTTTTTTTGCATTTTTCTCGGTTTCCAATTGGATTTCGCTTTTACCATGATCCTAGATTCATCAAAGCTGGTTATTGCAAAATACAAAACCAGATGAATTAGCCCACGTGCAGGTTTTTATTTGATATTTTCCCTCCCTGCTGCGAATCTTAAATCAAAATATGAGAAGACGATCTTACAACGATTTACTTACTATTTCTAACATACCTACATACATACATACATAACATCACGCCCATAATCCCCGAAGGGGTAGGCAGAGTCAAAGGGGCAGCATGCCCCTTCAACCACATTCAGCCAAAAATAAAGTCGGGCTGGGTTAAATGGAAAATTGTGAAAAAGCAGTGACAAGCGGCTAACCTGTCGCCTACACAATCACACACCCAAAACCTGATATACCATTAGTCGCCTTTTACGACATGCTAGGCCAGAACCACAGTTAACATATTCTTTTTAAGTCCCAGACCAACACGGGGTCAGTGGGCTGGGTTGGATTGAAAGCTGTGAAACTATTGACTATTTCTAACGATAATAGGATATCAAACAAGAATGAAATGAAATGAAATGAAATGAAATGAAATGAAATGAAATGAAATGATCTTTATTTATATAGGCTTACAAAAAGCACTTATAAATCGTCAGAACAAAATAAATATAAATATAAACCTAGAATAACAATCTAACAAAAAACTGAAATAAGTATAAATGTATGCGTTCATTAATTCGCTTCATGGTGCCAGATGTTTAATACGAGATAATATAATTATAAAGTACAGACATAGACGATGATGTAGAACAGATAAACAATATATATACACAATATATCAAGATGATGTTCATACGTTCAAACGTATCAACAAATACGGATATGGACCACAAAGTAAATAAAGTAGGTAGGTACTTATAATATGTTCAAATGAATATAAAGTAATGAGGCAGATTTATCGACATCTAGCTGATCCATCGACATTAAACCGAGTAATCAAACATAAATAAATATATATAAGTACAAAATTCCGGTAATAGATATAAAAAACTAAACTGTTCTTTTCCTAAACGAGACAGGTTGGCTTGCAAGTATGTACATTACATAAATATATGAATTCTCCAGACTGACACACCAATTCACTATTCCAAACTAAGCTTATGCACAAGCATAATATAAATGTTAAAGACTGCTTCAATTAGTGTTTTTTGAATAAAAACATCCAAAAGATGGTGTGACCGTGACTTGCGGTCTTGTTACCCTCCTCATTGGTTAGTTGTCAGAACAAACTGACATACGTGTCACATTATGAAGGGTGCTGTCAACAAAGATCCAATAGTGACAGTGATAAGACCACAAGACTCCCTCGCGCCACCTGGCGGTTTTTGTTTTTTGAAAACCCTCATTGCAGATGGATTCAATCAAAATTAAAGTTATCGATTTCTTTAGTTATATCTTACAAAAAATTTATTATCTTTAAATTTAAGCATTTAATGGGAGTATGTACTTTATATTATAACCCGGTGGATGGGGCATAAGTAAAGTTTTACAAGCCTTGTTGCGCCCGCGTGCCATAGTTTGAGTATAGCTGAACGAATATACGTCAATCTTTTGTGGTTAATCTTTTGTATTTAGTTAGGTATATTGTATTCGAGTAAAATAATTAATGCTCTTGTTTAATTTGTGTACGACAGTGGAATCGTGATACGTGTCAGAAATCATGATAATAAACAAATAGGAAATTAAATTGTAAATGGAGTAAATACTCTGATGCGATACCATTGTCTACGTGCATTATGATCATCACAATAAGATGCATACGTCTATAAAGACGTAACATACTGTTCGGCAGCTTAAAATGTTGCAATTACCCAACATTTTAATAGTGGAAAATATTTTATATTACTAAATGATAATAATTTATGGAAAATATTACACACTAATAAAATCATCCTAGCGATATGTCCCGTGCTTTAGATGGGGTCCGCTTAGGCCATGATCCAGGATTAAGCGAGTGTGGTAATTACTCTTAGATAAGGGAACCAGATTTTTTTCGATCATGGTTACACATTCATTGCTGGCTGAATGTGCAGGTTTCATCACTATGTTTTCCATCACCGCCGGGCTAGTGGTATAAATACGTAAGTACATAGATTTTGAAAAATCCAAAGGTACGTGGCCGGGTTTGAACCCACACACCTCGGTTAAGAGGCGCGTGTGCTTGCCATTGAGCTACCACCGCTAACACATTAATAAACACTAATAAAATGTTGGGTATAATAAAGGATGTAGATACCTACTGTGTGTTATTTACTAACCTTTCCAGTATGTTTTAGGTTTTGGGTTTGTCATTATGTAGGCGGTGAGCTAGCCACTTGTTACTACATTATCACAGTTCTCAATCCACACTCCACTGCCAACGTGTTTAAGGAGTTTCATTGCTCCTTTATTGATTGAAACCTTCCTACCCCTCGGGGATTACGGGTGTAATGGTAGTATCTAAAATAAAATGACGATTTTAACTTAAAATATATTTAAATAAAAATTAAGATCTATAATTTTCGATACGACTCCTATTTTCAGCGACGTATATTGAATACTATTTCGAAATTTATTAAAACTTAATACCTGTAAACTAAAAATTACTAAATGTTAATAATTATTTATCCATTTATCCTCTATGAATGGATAAATAATTATTAAGATAAAAAAATTTTAGTATAAAAATTACTAAATGTTAATTAAACATGCCTACTTCAAAATAAAAGTACAGCAATATAAAAAGTTTTCTAGACTAAACGTTTTGTAGACACTAGAGAAATGATCTTCTTTTAGACGATTAGTATTAGGCACATTTTAGGCCTGCTAGCAGATAATATAGAACCTATATATACTTACTCACTTGGTGGGTGTTTATTATTCAGTTGAAATGTGTAAGTGGCAAATGTGTTCTGCACGCAATTAAAAATGGGTAACCATAAACAATCTCCTGTCGCATTTATATTTCTTCTTATGGCTACGAGTTCATGTAAGTATAGACTTATACTTAATTAGAAAAAAATATAAACATTGTCTTGGTATTTGGTAACTTAGTATTATTATCTACCAGTCTCATGTCTCAGTATTTTTACTTTCTTAAAGCAAATTTTTAAAGCAAAATCAAAATATTACAGCTTCCAAAATCACATTTATTCATATTTTTTTAACTAAATAACACTGATATAAAACAAACACATTTTTAGATTCGCAGCAAGACGAATTATTTTTCCGTAAAGACTACACCTTCATAAACGAAACGCAGAGTTTTTACAAACTCCACACAATAAGGAAGAATTATGATGATGCAATCAGCACATGCCAGTTGGAAGGTGCCACAATGTTCTACCCTGAAGACGAAACTGAAGCCGGAGCCGTAATTAATTTCTGGAGCAATTTGCGGCCAGTGGGTTCTGTGGGAATCGGGATTGCTTCTTTTATAACCGAGGGGGATTTTGTGACGTTTGACGGTAAGGCAACCAAATCCTAAATTGTACTCTGATTCTCTAGTCTTAATGGGAAACAGATTATTTATATGTACCTCCGTTGAGGTTCAAGTTACCAAATTATTTGTATCTTCCAATCAATAAGACGACTGCTTGGTCATATGGTTAGGATTATTCCCATGTATTCGAAGGCCCAAATGAAACCCCAGCGGTATTTCAGCACTCTTACACCTCTCCAACATTCCAACACATACTTTTGGATTCTCTGAAATCAAAGACTTAGGAAAACAATGTGTGAAATCCTGGACATTCCAACGTTTTTAGTTCCCTAGTCTAAGGTTTATGAAGTCAAATGTCTATAATGTCAAAGTAATAACCAGACCTACTTAATCGAGGCTACTAAACTAACAACGGAGATGGATTTAGAATTAAAAATAATATAATTTAGGTATATATTCTTACATCACCATCATCTCAGACCTACGTGTACTTATATTGACGTCCATCTGACAGGAAAACCAATATCGGAGGTGTACAACAATTGGGCTCCCGGGGAACCGAACAACGACCCGCCGGGCGAGCAATGCGTGGCGCTGGGAAGAGATGGCATGCTCAGCGACGTCGTCTGCAGTGTCCCGAGACCTTTCATATGCAAGAAGACGCTTGCTTCTCTGGATTGGAACTACCCTTGCAAACTGCCGGATAAGGGTACGTAATAGTCGAAAAGACTGCATACGTTAAGAATATAATGATTATGACAAACACTGTTTTTAACAGCGTAGAATTACAAGTATTTTAGTTCAGGTTATCGAACAAACAAACAAACATAACATCACGCCCATGATCCCCGAAGGGGTAGGCAGAGTCAAAGGGGCAGCAGGCCCCCCCAACCACGTTCAGCCGAAAATAAAGCTGGGCTGGGTTAGATGGAAAATTGTGAAAAAGCAGTGACAAGCGGCTAACCTGTCGCCTTCACAATCACACACACAAAATCCGATATACCATTAGTCGCCTTTTACGACATGCTAGGCAAGAACCACAGTTGGCATATTCTTTTTAAGTCCCAGACCAACATGGGACAGTGGGCTGGGTTGGATGAAAACTGTGAAAAAGGAGTGACAAGTGGCTAGCTCGTCGCCTACTCAGTCACATACCCAAATGCCCGTAAACCATTAGTCGCCTTTTACGACATGCTAGGCAAGAACCACAGTTGGCACATTCTTTTTTTTTTGTCCCAGACCAACATGGGCCAAGTCCCAGACCAACATGGGACTCTGTGGGAATCGGGTTATCGAAATTACTTATTAATGCTACCTTTTAAGCAATTTGTATTTCATGTAACATAAAACCACACATTAACATGACCATGCTCCAAGCAAATATTATGACCAAAAAAAAAACTAGAATAGATTCCCATAATTTAGATTGTTTTAGAATACCAATTCGAAGAATCTCTCGGGAAATGCTACAAATTCCACCTGAAACCCAAGACTTGGTACGATGCTTACGCCACCTGCAGCGCAGAGCAGTCATACCTGGCTATCATAAACAGTCAAGCGGAAGACGACGTGCTGGTCCGGATAACAGCAGATGCTCCTAAGGATACTGTTGATGGAGACTACCTCAGGGGAGCAGTTCATTTGGGTTTCTTGAAGGCATTTGGCCGCTGGGTGACTATTAAAGGTAGGAAACTCATTTATGTGAAGAAGATGTTTTTTTATAGTATATTAGTAGTCGATTATAACATTCTTTGGAGTGCATACAGACAAATAATGTCTGGCATAACAATTATAGTTCTATTACGATTCTGTGGGTAAATCAAGCTGTTGCTTCTGGACGTTTCACACGATCCCAATCGTAAAACCCCACCACAGCAGAATCTCGTTCGATGATTTAAATATGCTGACTGTGTTTAAACTGTCAAATTTTAAATTTAATCATTTAGATTCTTATTACTGGGCGAGAGAAGAACATCTCCCGCTCATCAGTTTTCCAGATAAAGGAATTAATATTCAGGCTTGGTCGCTTGGTTCAATAAGTGCTGAGCCAAGCGGGTAGCAGATTCAAATCTCCTTATTTTTTTATATTATTTATATAAGCTTCAAAAAAGCACTTATAATTAGTCAATATCTACCTATAGAAAATAAAATGTTACCGCCGGTTCGGAAGGTAGACTCTATCGAGAAGAAACCGGCAAGAAACTCGATAGTTACTCTTTTAAATGCCAACATTTACAATTTTGTAATTAATAATCTACCTAATTTGATACCGCAATCGTAACATCGCTCGAATTATTTTCAGGAACAAGGTTAGAAGACTCCGGCTTCTCCAAGTGGGGTTACGGCCAGCCCGACAACGCCGGCGGGGCCGAAGTATGCGGCTCCATGTTCTACAATGGACATCTCAACGATATCAACTGCTCTGTCAAGTTGTTCTTCATTTGCGAGCACGACGTGAATTAAAGACAAATAAACAGACGGGCAGCGAATTCGAACGTATCAATGATATGTTTGAGATTTGAACGACTTTCATTGTAATTATATACATAGTTTGGAGAAAGTGTATATGTAAGAAAGTGTATATAAATATGTATATTAAATCAATAAGATAAAATGTATAGTCCACATTTTTTCGTTTCAACGTCTAGGGAAAGACCGGATAAGATGGAGAACAAGCCAACATTCCGCGAAAATTGGCTTTATGCAAATAAATATCGTTTACGACTTTGATTAAAATAAAATAGGTTTACGAGCATAGTTTCTGTGTAAAAACGAGTACGAAAAGTTACTTAGGCACACCTTTACAATCAATCACGCGAAATCGATACAATCGCGTGATTGTTAAACATGCAAATACGTTAAATGCAACATCAAAAGCAACATTGCCCGAATAAAACAGGGAGGCGTTAGGAAACACGCGAATGAATGCGTTTCCAGCGCAAATAACATACCTACATACATAATGTCACGCCTTTCCCATGAGGGTAGGCAGAGATCGCGTCAATAACGCGTGAATAATTTTGATGGTATATATGTATATATATACATATAGTTTTCTGCCAAAACCACGTGTCGCTTGTTATAATTGTTACAAATATAACCATAGTTTATTTATATATTTATACATAGGCATATTGCCTCTCCACACTTCAAGGAGTAGACAGAATCCAAGAAATAGATATCTCCTTAAATCATATTCTGGCAAAATAAAGGGGCAGCAGGCCCCTTTAACCACATTCAGCCAAAAACAAAACTGGTCTGGGTTAAATGGAAAATTGTGAAAAAGTAGTTACAAGTGGCTAGCTCATCGCGTACACAATCACATACTCAAAACCCCGTATAACATTAGCCGCCCTTTAGGACATGCTAGGCAAGAAACAATTGGCACATTATTTTTAAGACACAGACCAACATGGGATAATGGGCTGGGTTAAATGGAAAATTGTGAAAATGTAGTGACAAGTAGCTAACTCGTCGCCTACACAATCACATACTCACAACCCCATACACCATTAGTCGCCTTTTACGACATGCAAGGCAAGAAACACATTTGGCACATTCTTTTTTATGTCCCAGACCAACATCGGACAATCTTTTTTATTTTGTATTTTTTTAAACTGCTAAAACCAAATATTTATAAGGCAATCGCAAAGCCAAGAACTACTTATTTTATGAATTATGAATAAAAAAATTAAAAAACGAATAACTTAAAAGTAAGATAAACGTATATTTTGAATAAAATAACATATAAGAAATTTAGTTTTCAAAATATGTGTGTACATTTGTGTGCGATGTATCAACATCAAAACTGCCTATTAACATAATCCTGGGCCTAGTTGCCAAACACGTTTGATAATTAGTAAATTTATATTCGCAGCGTAATTTCTCAATTACACACAATACACCAATTAAAGAATCCAACAAAAAATATCATGTAATAAAGACAAAACATTATGATTTACGCACATAAAAGATGAGACTAATACAGTTCAAAAACAAATTTTAACTACAAATTGACTATCGTGCATGACCTCTTGGTGCCATTTTCCTGTTAGTCTTAAGTGTGTGGGTATTTTATCGAAACACGCTTACTTCTAGACATATGTAGAGTGTACACGATTTTCATAATTGACAGGACTGCAATTTAATGCAGTAACAAATGATTTTTTAATGTTTGCTGTTTATTTAGTTGTGTGTAAACTATGAACTAAGGCGTGAAGTTCAGTTAGTTAGTTAGTTAGTGTGAACTATGTTATTGTTGTTTAACAATGCATTAAAACATTTGAAAATCTGCTTAATAGAAAGGTTAACTTGTGTTCTATTGGAAGAAAAATCAAGGGGTGTTTAATTTTAAACCTACTCAATTGAAAGGTTAAGAAATTCCTTTTCAAAAATAAAGAGACTAAAAACGTTATTTAAGCCTTTTAACAATTTAAAGGAAACATGAAATATTAACCTAAGTACAGGTATCTGACCCCAAATACGTTGCCCCATCGTAGTAATTAATATATTTTTTTATTAATTTTAGATTTTTATTTTTTTTTTATTTTTTATCATATTGCCTCACGTAAATATAATGCATAATATTCAAATAACTCCCCGCGATTACAGTAAAGTTATTTAAAAAACAGCAACATACAATACATGTTTATGTGCGTCCTGTATTACTGCATTATTATCTGGTCACATTGAGTTCACGAATATCAACTTTATGAATCTTGGCAACTTCGTCCATACGTAGTACGCTATCGTGCGCCCGCGCATCAAGTTCAGTGCACAGTTCAAGATGGCCAGCAATAAACTAGTGTTTATATCATGTTTATTTCTTCTGCTAGGTACATCTTTGGGTGAGTACCATTGTTTTGTGTTTACTTATAAAACGAACGCTAAATGACGCGATTACGAGTTTTGACTTACTTGCCTTTAATTATATTGTGTTGTTTTTGACTTTAAACAAATTAATAAACTGTTTTGTATATTCCTTCTCCTCATTAATATTGTGATTTCGAAAGAAACCTGGTGTATCTGTGACGTCTTCGCGCTTAAAGTAACTAATCGGTTGGGGTGAGATCTGGCATACCAAAAGTTTCCTAAAAATCTTGAGAAAAGACTTGGGATTACTTTGATCCTGGAAAAAAATAGGTTTCATAGCTCCCTGTAACAGACCATAACTGTAAATAATTATCAACAATCTTAAGCAACTCAAATTTATTTTACTGAACCAATTTTAATGTTAGCCCATATATACGAATGCAAGCCATTTTTAAGACCGGCCTTTGATATTGAAGAAAGGATTACGTCATAATTATAAACAATGTTAAAAAAAAAAGATAATCCAATGAGTTAAATGATAGATTATACAAGAGATTTTGATAGCGGGGAATACCTAAATATAAGTAGGGCAGCAATGAGATTTAATCTGTGCAGGTACAAACCGTACACAAGGTGTGTATCTTCAATTACCACTTTTAGCAATAAAGGGGTCACGTTTTCACATGCTCAAGGGATCTAAATAAATGTACCTAATAGAAGAGCAATATTTAAACAACAAACTTTCGGATTTGTATTCATAAGCACATTACGTTTACTATTTTTTATCGATTGATCTATTACCTCTAATGGGATAGAACCATTATAAGATATAGTGCCGAATTTTCTAAAAATCAGATAGGTATATTAGTGATTTCTCAATTTTTCCAAGTTGACGTCAGAAAAATTGTCCAATCGTTCGGCAATTTGAGATCTCGATGGAAAACATTGACCTTCTTTCATATTGAACCTGTGCCAATGTTTCGCTTTAGACGAACTTTCTCATATCTCATAATTTTTGTAATTATGCCGATCTGACCTTCGTAACTCTAAGATAGGGGAACCAGACAATTTTTGGATCCTGGTTACAAATCCAAAGTTGGTTGAATTTTCAGGTTTCGTCACGATGTTTCTCTCACCGCTATAGCTAGTGGTATACATACGTACATAGATTAAAAAAATCCAGAGATATGTGCTCGTGTTTGAAACCCGCATCCCTCGATTATAAGGCGCGTGTTACCACTGAGCTACCGCCGCTCTTCTCTCAAGAGCCACCTTACTTGTTTATGTAGATACATATTGACCTAACGGGATAAAACTTTCTTCATTTTGCACTTTGCAAGCGATCATTTTACCAAAATGGTGTTTGTTACAATTTGTAGGCCGTTCACCTGATCAAGATTCAGCTCATTGGTACTTATTGGTGCCATAGTGGCCGACAAGTTGATCATACAAATGACTCCCATACCTATATTTGCCATTTGCCAAACCCCATTAATGTACCACGAACCGAAATGGTCTTGAACTTGAATGCTTTACTTTATTGTCCTTTTTCTATCCTGGATGAAACTACATTTGAGGAATTTAGTTTCCGTGTATACCTATCAGCCTTCAAATGAGCAGTACAATTTAGTGTGCTTATATTTATAATATAGTCTTTATATGCATGCTAGGTATTGATATTAGCTGAATTAAATTAAATTCAAATGGTCTGGCAGGTCTATCTGGATTCTTCCACTTTGCCTCACCAAGGCGCCCCATTGGTTTTCCCGCTTCAGAAGAATGTACCAATTGTGTTCCTGCTAGTCGTAATAGGTGTAATGGGACCTGAAGTGGTGACTTGCACCCGCTTCTGGACGTTATTTACTAAATTTTATTGTCTTATTCAATCGTTCGCACAATATTTTGTTTTTTATACTCTGACTTTAACAACTTTTCATAAACCCCAGATGCACAGAGGGATAAGAAGTTCTTCCGAAAAGACTACAAGTACCTTGAGGCAACAGAAAGCTTCTACAAAATCCACACGATACACAAGACATGGCAGGAGGCTGAGAAAGCCTGTGCCCTGGAGGGTGCTACGATGTTCTACCCTGAAGACCAAAGGGAGGCAGACGCTCTCAGAGACTTCTGGAACAAAACGCAGCCCTTCAGCTGGGTGTACATCGGTGTTTCTGCTCTGATAGCGAAGGGAGTTTTTGAAACCATTGATGGTGTGTTTTTTATATACTGATATCTGTCGTCTTAAATTTTCGTGCTCACGCTAAAATAAAATTAGTTGTTTCAAAAACGCTTTGAATTAATTTAATCGTAATGAATTTTGCAAAAATATATTTTTAACTAAAGTTATGGTAAATAATATTGTTCTAGATAACTTTGCGAGCTGACAAAACTATCATAACGAAATGTTGACGTAGTATTTTCCATCACATACTAAAAAGTTAGAGACAGTCACAACAAGTCATAACAATTATACTTAAAAATACGGCTTCACAAGTAATCAAAGATAATTAATTATGCAAAGTCATATCTGAGGATGTATGTATATTTCCATATAAGATGGCAACTTTCCTCTTTTTTCTACACGCTGAATATTAACTGCCCCTACAATCCTTGTTCCAGGGCTTCCAATAGCAGACGTGTACAGCAACTGGGGTCCCGGCGAACCGAATGACGCGGACGGAGTAGAGGACTGCGTGATACTGCGAAGAGACGGGACCCTCAACGACGTGAACTGCGCCAATAAATACCCCTTCGTGTGCAAGAAGACACTCACCTCATTGCAGTGGAACTCTTTCTGTAACATGCCAAATTTAGGTAGGTCTACTACCCATTAAAATCTAGGGCCGCTCCGTCGAATCGCTTAGAGCATCGCATGGGAAAGCGTAGCCGAAGTACGATCCTCTCAACCTTTGCCTCTTTCGAGCATTCTGACCAGGCACCCCTGGAACACGGAGGGGCGCGTACGTCTGGAAATTTAAGTAAGTCTCTATTCACTTGGGATCACGCTGTTTCTGTTTGCGAGATATTTGGGTAATGTCCTGTTACCGCAGGACCTCGAAATCAGGCCGTAATGAGTTATTTATTAGAAAGATTTTTGTGTGGTATCCTACTGCCACGCTTCCGTGAATTCAGCGTTGCAGCGAGCCTTTTATGCGCCTGGTGCGAGCTTCATACTCTAACTTTGGTGCTAATCTTATATCTAATAAACTTAGACTGGCTCGATGGCGCATTCGGTAGTGACTCTGCCCCATGCGCCAAGAGTTGTGGGTTCGATTCCCACCCAGGACAAACATTCGTATGATGAAAACTTGTGTTTGTTCTGTGTCTGGGTGTTAATATCCAATATTTAAGTATATATTTGTAATACCACTGTTGATTCTGATATCCGTAACACAAGTGCTTAACCTCGGAGTCAGATCAATGTATGTGATGTAGTCGGATAAACGAACAGCAATTATTAAAACGAACAGCAATCTGAAAAACATTAGCAGCGTGGATCTGCAAAATTTTTCCCCCTAATACTATATGAGGCAAAAGCCATATTTTTTTTCACCTTGTCTTATTAGACTAATTGGCCAATTTTCAGATTACGTATACGAAGAGTCCTTAGGCAGATGCTACAAGTTCCACCTAGAACCCAAGACTTGGCAGGAGGCGTACGCCACCTGCAGCACTGAGCAGTCTTACTTGGCCATCATCAACAGCCAAGAAGAAGCAACCCAACTCATTAAGATGACACAGAACGCTCCCAAAGAATCCGTAGCAGGAGACTACCTACGGGGAGTCGTCCATTTAGGATTCCATAAGAGATCTAGAGGATGGACAACTATCAAAGGTGACAACTATCAAAGGTTAAAAAATAAATAACCAGTATTTCTGTCGTTAAAAAACGTACGTATAAACCCATCTGGCTTATACGTTTCTTTATTGTCTGTTAATTGAAAAGTGCGTTAATTAACAATTTGAGTAATCCAGATCAATAATCACAACCAATCAATAGTCATTAAAATAGGATATAGAGTGAAAGGCGTTGTCAGTAAATATTCTGGTCATTTTGTACAATGATGGTAGTAGTACATTTATTTAGTTAGTTTTGTTACATCATAAGCAAGGGCCACGTTCAGCGACTGTCACTCTGACTGAACTACTGGTAGATTCGCATTGTTTTAATTGTAGAATCTGACGACTGATAAGTACTTTTTTGAGGTTTACATAAACGAGGGTATTTTGAATTAGAATAGATAATTCAAAATATCCCAGATAGAATCTTAGTACCAGCTCGGAGCAATTAATGTATTCCACGGAATGCTTTCGGCAGTCGTCGGATCCGATCGGTCTCGTCCACTGCCGTCGTGCTAAGACTTTGCCACGTGATGGTGTTACTAATCGTTTGTCAGATTAGTTATGTAACTTAATGCATCCGTATTTCTCTCAATGTTGGATAGACGCGATCGCCAGGGCGACTGAATCATTTAGATAACTGTAGATATGTGACTATGATCATGCATGGTCGCATATTGGCTTGAGACTTAAAAATTATGTATCAACTGTGTCCCTGCTTAGCATGACGTAAAAGGCGATTAATGGTGTACAGCAGCGGTTCTCAAACTTTGTTGGCTATGGAACCCGTTTGGGAAGCGGAGTATTTGATAGAAAATTTAGATTTTTCTCCTGGAGCCTTCTTTAGAATTGTATTAATTATGATCAGTACCTCTTTCATGGATCCCTAAAAAGGCTTCGTGGAGCCCCAGGGTTCCGCGGAACACACTTTGAGCATAGCTGGTGTACAGGATAATGGATGTGTGGTTGTGTAGGCGACGAGCTAGTCACTTGTCATTTTTATAATTTTCTATCTAACCCAACTAAAAATGGGTTAAGGAGCTTGCTACTCCTTGTACTTTGACTTCCCCTTCGGAGATTACGGTCGTGTTAGTATATAAAAAGTTGATAGGTATAAGCATAATGTTATATAATATTGCAGGAACGCGTTTGGAAGACACCGGGTATGCCGTATGGGCCAACCAACAGCCGGACAATGACAGCGGCGAGGAGAACTGCGGCACCATGTTCTACAACGGACAGCTGAACGACATCACCTGCGCGCGCAAGTGCTTCTTCATCTGCGAACACGACGTCGACATTCTGGCCTCTGTCTTCGACGACAGGTTTGGCACCGCATAGACTGGGATATGTTTGGGTGGTTCGCAGTTCGCATTTTCTTTTCATACATATCATCATAGCAGGATTCAAAATTGCTCTTTGGTTACTCAGCTAAGGTCACAAACCTAAATTGATAATATAGACATCCTATAAGTTATCGCTTTTTGTATATTTTGGAATACCTCTAAATACTATATAATAAATATCAATAAACTTAGAATAAGAGCTTATTTGTATTATTTTAGAAAGTACAATTAAAGTATTTTAAACTATATTTTTAACAAATAATTATCAGAAAGTAAAGTCTGCACCAAATAAAGGCCACGTACACTGCACTTACAGGAGGAAATATTCTTTCATGTCTCATTATAGTACGTGCTTTACCATATATTGCGATACAATAAATGATTCTGTTACTATATTTACATCACATTATTAATGTAATTTTACTACCAATAGTTGATCTTTGTACGTATATGTTTAAAAACCTCTTAGGATGCCCAAAGCGACGCCCGGCTGCTTCAACATGCGTGTCAATGCGGTAACAAATGCTGGAGCGAGCGAGATCAGGGTCTGTGAGACCGTGGTGGATCATAGCACCACGCTCGCTTACGGGACCACGTCTGAATGAACGGGTGGTTCGGAAATCAGTCGTCATTCATACATTCATAAATCCAGATTTGGGGCCATCCATAAAGTACGTCACTCGTAAAGGGGTGGGAGGTGACCTACGTTTCGTGACATCACATTTAAAAATCTATTATATTATAATATTTTTTTGATGTAAAAGTGTAAACATGTGATATCACATTAGGCCCCTGCCTAATGTGATTTGATTGGAAGTCTTCTCACAAATATGACAAGCTGTGACAAGGACGGGGGTGGAGCTGGATGGATGACTCCTTTGAGAAATGGAGTTTAGAGTAAGGGGAACGCAAACTCAGATAGCAGTCTAACC
Organism: Glyphodes perspectalis; assembly: GCA_951394215.1. Taxonomy (NCBI): domain Eukaryota; kingdom Metazoa; phylum Arthropoda; class Insecta; order Lepidoptera; family Crambidae; genus Glyphodes; species Glyphodes perspectalis. The sequence goes on along the minus strand of OX596203.1, from coordinate 11,968,907 downwards.
GGACAGAAGTCTTAAACATTTTCAGCTGCATACATTTGGTACATGTAACTCAAACATCTGCCATGAGATGTAATATAAAAAGAAGTCAGTTGTGAATTTTTAATAACTTGTGGTTTTTTTCTTTTATCTGTTTATTTATTTTTGCAACATAAGAAAAACTAACGAGGCTTTTACTTACACTTTACGTGCCATAAATCTATTTAAATAACTTAACGAACGTTTTCTCAAAACGTTTGCTAGTAGGAAGCTACATAAAAATAAAACGGGTGATGTTTTCTTTTTTCATAATAACTACATATAGCAAATGAGTCTCATATTTTATCTTCACAATAGCTACATAATAGCTACATTAAGAATTTAATACTAATTCTTAGACTTCTAATTTCTATTCCATGTTATTATGGTTTTAGACGTATCTAATACTTCTATTATTATCTATGTCATGGGGGGTGAGTAAAAGTATACATTAAAAAATTATATTTAATTTTTTATATAAAAAACGGTTACATTTAGTACATATAAAACATGTTCTAATAAACTAGGTGGTATATTATTGAGACAGTCTTGGACATCATTACGATTAAATGTTAAGAACATTAAAATAACACCAACCACGCAATATATCGCTTTATCTCTTTCTGTTTTATATTCATTACACTTTGAAAGAAAGAGCTAAATAATTGTGATATGCTTTTATTAATAGTTTATTAAAAGTAGAATTTGGCAACACAATGATCAATTACAATGTTTCTTGTAAATAAAAAAATAAAAAAGTTGTTTTTTTTTTTCTTTAATTACAGTGTCAAAGTATATTTATTTGTTTTACAGGTCTACTTGAATATGGGTAACAATATGCGATCATTTATATTGAAGTTGGCCAAATGATTTTAAAGTTGAGTATATTTTTTATGAAATATAACCAACCAGTAGGCAGTTGCTTCACCCCTTAGACTTAGATTCCCTTGGAATTAGTTACCCGGAAAAAATTGTTTTTAAGGTCGCCGACTGAAGCATTTTTCTATTTTTTTTTTTATAATGAATGTCATTGCAATTTATTTATGAACGCTATTTATTTTATTTTAAATATTTTACTAAGTACACCATTTACACAGTATGATTATGTATTCTATACGTTGTATAAACGTTTGTCAGAGATTGAAATATCTGTGAGTAAGTGGGACCTTACTGAATCCCATACTACAACCACTTATGCTACCTATTTAATTACTTTATTTTTTTTTGCGATAATGAAAACATTTAATGAAGATGATCGCTGTCCCTACTTTCGACCAATCAGAAAGAAGATAGCCAACTAGCGGTCATTTTATAAGTATTTAACTATACCGCACCTTTAGTAATAAGGGCATAATACAAAAAAGGACGTTTTATGGGAAATCGCGTTTAAAGATACTGGATTTCTTGTAAAAGAGCATAATATTACTAAAGGTGCTTTATTGTCACACACTTATTTATAAGTTAAGAACACATTTTACTTACACACCTGTAGAATTTTACTCACATTAGTGTTCGTGTCGTCTTCAATGTATTTATTCGTCAGTTAAAGCTACAAGTCTCATAACAACCAATTACTTAACAACTAGTTATCCTCAAACACTGCTCTTCCCACGAGTGGCAAGTATTTTACCACCGGACCTCCATATGATAGAAGAGTCTTCACAGGAGGGAAATATATAGCGAGCCAGTAAAGCATCAGCAAGTACAAGAATATGGATACCAGACGATCCAGTATATAGAGGCTGAAACAAATAAAAAATAAGTTATATAAATAATCCTCAAGTCTTCGATATACAATTTACAATGTCATCATCTTCCTAGCGTTATTTGCCGTGTTTAGACGGGGTCCGCTTAGACCATGATCCAGGATTTAGCGAGTCTGGTAATTACATTAAAGCGACTGCCGATCTGACCTTCGTAACCCTAAGATAGGGGAACCAGACAATTTTTGGATCATGGTTACAAATCCAAAGTTGTTTGAATTTGCAGGTTTCATCACGATGTTTTCCTTCACCGTCGAGCTAGTGGTATAAATACGTACATAGACTTGAAAAATCCAGAGGTACGAGCCCGGGTTTGAACCCGCACTCCTCGGTTAAGAGGCGCGTGTCCTTACCATTGAGCTACCACCGCTCTATACAATATACAATGTATAGTCTCGATAAATTTTATTGATAAATGGTTTGAACTAACACACCCATATTCATTACCCATTTTAGGTGCATTGCATCAATATTTACCTCGAAAGTTTATGTTTTATGTACAAAGACCTACGGAGTAAAAAAGAATAAGGTGATGGTGAGGAAAACAGCAACTTATATGTGAGATAACTATGATGTTATGATTAACAACCAGGATACAATTACTGACGACACGTACTCTGTGTGAGGGTCACCAAGATCAAATAGCGGCTGAATCTACGATCACAGTGTAAGCTTATTCCGACGGGACTAATCTAGAATAATCAGCACTCCTGACCAGTCAAACTAACTTCTCTTTGTATGAAGGGGAGGACTTATCCCCAATTAAATTGGAAAATAAACACTTACATATTGTTCTGCAATCTTGCCTTCGGCAGATTCTCGAGATTCTCCTTGAGACAGTACAGCTTCCCGCCTATCATGCAAGACTCTATGTACGGCTCGTCCTCTATGATGGTCAGGTCCATAGGGAACGTCTGCAGGTCCACAAGGTTCAGGGCCGGCGCCAAACCCTTGAAGTTGTTCGTGTCGAACCACCATTCCCGCGTCGTAAAGTACTGGAGGACTTCAAGACCAACGGTGATTCGGTTCTGGATGCGTACCATGCTAGAATCGTAATAGTTAGATCAAAATCAAAATTAACAGACTAATAAAGGAATGTTACCTATCGGGGTAAGTATGTGATTTGGCCATTATTACTGTGCTTCCGAAACAGCAAATGAAATGAAATTAATTGAGAGGTCATGATATTTTAAACTATTCTGTTTATTAGTATAAATGTAATTATTACAAAAACAGTATGCTAACAAAGTTATTACTGACGGTCGTGTATGTTAACTGCTAAACTGTTGAATTATATTCTCAGTCCAGCCTATGTCTGCGCTACAGTCAAGAAGAGGGCGGTTAAGTATTCTTCGATTTTAATGCTCTCGAAATGTTCCATAATGTACATCGCCACACTGGACGGCAACTGTGTGTGACATATTCCCTACAATAAAGAATAATTAAAACATGAACACTGCTTACAATCTCTTTTGTCCGAATATCAGCATCAAGAAGTCAATCAGGTAAGCTGGAACGATGTGGTAGAAGAACACACAGAGGCTGTGCAAGAACTTGTTGTGGCGGATGTTCCCGTCGGGGTACCACAACGGCCCCTCGAAGGGGAACTTGCGCACTGTAGCCTTCCCGATGTCCAGGACTTGCTTCCACGTGGTGTTCCTATCGTCTCCTGTTGTGAGATTGTATACGGGGATTTCTGGGGGTCTGAAATGTGAACGAATTAGCTATGAAATGGACACCATATAATATATATTTTACAGAGATAAATATTTGAAAGACCCCAAATTTAACGGGTAGATTGCCTATAAGGTAAATTGAACTAAAAAAAATCTTGAAGAGAAAATAAGTTTTAGGCTTATTTTGAATACATTATCGGGCTTCTTCTTCTCCTTTCTAGAGTATTCCTAATTAAAGTTTTCTTGATCGTAATTCCAGACTTATTTTTCATCAGTATTTTTTTTATACCGAAAGATACTTGTACTGATTTTAAAGCAGCGCTTTTACAGATGAAACGTTGGCTTTATCCTTTGAACTACTGTTCCTCTCCTCTCATGAATCTTCTGCCTTATAAAAATAATTCACTAACTAACTACTAAATATAATACAGATGCAAAAACACATTTTAAGGACATAACTGAGTGTTAGTCTCATTAAAGTTGTCTTCCAGAAAACCTACATATAACGTTACCTCTCGTTCATAGTGCCGATCCTCTGAGCGATGATGATGATGGCGTTAATGGCGATGTCAATGGGGATGACCTCCGCGTGGTAATGCCCATAGCAGTGCATGGAGCGAATGACGCCCTTGCCTGCGCCCACCATCAGCCCTATAGGTCCATTAAGGTTGTCTACCCAGCCCGGCATCGGCTCTTTGTAAGAGGGGGTGACTGAAAATGAATGTGTAAAACTTTAGCCTGTAATTTAACTAACTAACTAACTAAACTTCACGTTTTCCTGTAATTTAAATTTTAGTTAACTTTTTTATCCTAGAACTTGCAACTATGGCCATGGGCAAAAGCAGCGGCAGAGGTATTATTTAGATGGACAATAGTCGACAATATCGATGTTTTAACACATGTCATAATACTATGAAAATCGAAATAGATATACATCTATTTCGATTTTTCTTCTTTCTTCAGTGTTGGCCAACCGAAAACTGGTAAAAGTATATATTGTTATTTTGTATCTATAATAGACACAAAATAACAATATACACTTATACCAGTCGAAACTTGTCGAATGTGGGCTATATGGAAACCATGAAATTATAATAATATAACTTTTTTTTTTTAACAATAAAACTGAAGTAATATGCCATAATTACCATTATTCTTAATATTTTATTTAAAAAAGTATTTTATATACCTATACTAGGCCTCACGACCGCCGCAGGTAATTCCGGATAGCTCTCCCTGACCAGGGCTTCTGCTAATCTCTTGGAGTAGGTATACGAGTTGGGGTGCTTCTGCATGATCGAGGGTGCCAGAAGGTTGAGCTGGTGGTCCGTCAACCAGCCTGCAGCCCTCAAGACTTCGTGGGGATCAGCGGGAGGGTCGTGAACCTAAACATCAGACAAGAATATATAGTAGTAAGGCCTAATTATAACTTAATAAATTATTAGGTTAGCTAAATCTTTATTATAAAAATGAATCGCTGTATGTGTTGCTAAGCGCAAATCTCGAGAACAGCTGAACCGATTTCGCTTTTAATTGTGTTTATCAGGTGAAAGTTCTTATGAAAGAAAAAAAATAAAAAATTTGACGATAAAAAAAATGGATATTGAAAATCCGAGAACGGGGCGTTACGAAGTGCGCCGGGTCAGCTAGTATTATAAGGATAGCATATAAACAAGTGGAGCTTGCAACTCTGGGCAGGCCCTCGCCTGTGATGTTGTGATAGATTTAATCATCCATATTTGATCAGATCCATCTTACAGCATCACCACTCCGGTAATGAAGGTTACAGCAAAACTTAGTGGGTCACCAACTTGACCAGAAGCTTATTCCTTTTCAAAGGACCCTGAGCGTCAATTGTAGTAGTTATAACAGTGAACATATTAAACAAATAACAGATACGTTTCTTACTTCATAGTGACTGTAATTACCAGTTGCCACTTACTCTTTCAGCCATCCTTTCATAATCCGGGTAGCAAAATGCTGTGGAAAGGTGTATGAAAGCGGTAAGGTTCTTTATTCTCTTCGCCACGTCCAGCACTCTCAAAGTGCCTTTTGTATTCATCTCCAGACCTTCCCTCAAAGGAGCTTCCAGGCGGAGACTCGCTGCGAAGTGATACACGACAGACACCTGTAATATATTCATTTAAGATTAATTTACTTCTATTTACCTACGATTGAGGGTCACGTTCTCAACTTTAATGGTGCAATTACTCTCTTGTCTGTTTAATGACCTTATTTATGATTTCCTGCTTACTATAATAAAAATTTGTAATAAACATAATAATTTATGTGCCACCTCCTGATTTTTTTTATACTAGATGTTTGAAAATTTTTCATTGATGTAGTAGTTGAATCCTGATTTTTCTGCATAAAATTTTAGAAAATACTGTACTAAATCCGTGTTTTCCCAATCAAGTTGGATTATCTGATACAATCCGCGAATAGTACAACTAAGTCATATCAGCTTATGTCATAATTACAATTGGCTCAATCAAAACTCCTGTTAACGACTGAAACATTATGATGACAAAACCCTACGTCTCAGTTATAGCCATCTAGTGGTTAAATTATTCAATATACGCTCATTAACTCCAAGTCATATTTATGAAGGTCCTTATTTACTGACCGTGCACATTTGATCTGACTCGTAATTATAGCTACACCTATCTGATCTTTACATCTCAAGCAATAATCAAGCTAAACACCTTAGTACTTAAACGTAAAGAGTACCGGCAATTTCACGGTTTTTAGATATTACAGCCGATGTGTTCGTAACATAACGTAACATTTTGATCCAATCTGTCTATCCTATATAAATAGGTATGGGTATGAATGCAATTCGATGTATTAACTAAATGCACTAATTCTATAGTCATAGTAAGATTTGATTTAGACTAGGAAAATAATGCTTAGAATTTAACACAAAATTTTTAAATTACAACATACTGTAAAAAGTTTTGGATGTTACGTAAGCCTCGTAAATCACATGGGTGAGACTGAGTGACTGGATAACTTGCCTCATCGCAGATCTGCCGAAGCAGGCTGGGTTCTATGCCAAGGTCATCGTAAAGTATGTCGCCAGACACCGGAACTAGTTTCTTCATCACATGTGGTTTCTCTTCTCTTATTCTCGCGAACAACTGGAACATATTACATATAACTTTATTACATTATTTGTGTTAGGACGTATCTACATACATCCTAAAGGTTTGTAGTTATAAGAGAGCGCCCTACAGTTGCAGCCGCGTAGTTAGTTAATATAGCATATGTTACTCGCTGATAAAGCAGCTCTCCATTGTATTTTATTCAATGCAAACAAATAAACAAACTATAAAATCTTTCCTCTTTATAATATTAGTGTAGATACCCTTTTACGAGTTCTAGGCATATGTATTGTAATGTCCTAACCGTTATCGGTCACGGCGGCCAATCTCAACAAGGATTAGCAATCTGCGCAGGAGATATTATAGTGCACAAGTGTGTGCGCAAACGCAGGTGCACGCTCTATTCCTTCACTCTCATAGTTCGGTGAGACGGCAATTCGATATGACCGGAAAGAGGTCAGGCGCATGACCAACGGCTTAACGTGCTATCCGAGGCACGGGGGTGATTAAAACTCCAATTTTAACTGCTGTTACTGAGTAATTTAAATTTTGAAATACCCAGCCACAAATTTTTGGCCCGACCCGGGATTTGAAACCGGGACCTCTTGGTCCATAGGTGGCGCATGCTACCACTAGACCAACGAGGCAGTCGATATGTATATGTATAGTTGAGGTCATCCAAAAGAGGGATTAAGATGTTCCATGCAACATCTTCATCAACTAGCACTTGAAGCAATATTACATTTACAGTAAGGAAAAAGTCTTCATTAATGGAAGTCCTAGATTAGATTGCACGGAAATGGGATCTTATCTTTTCAACAATTTTATAAAACATCTGCAGTACCTACATAACATCACGTCCATAATCCCCGAAGGGATAGCCAGAGTCACAGGGGCAACTATCCACCTTGACCACATTCAGCCAAAAATAAAACTGGGCTGCGTTAGACGGATAATTGTGAAAAAGTAGTGACAAGTGGCTAGCTCGTCGCCTGCACAATCACAGACCCAAAACCCGATATACCACTAGTCGCCTTTTACGACATGCTAGGCAAGGAACACAGTTGTCACATTATTTTTAAGTCCCAGACCAACATGAGACTAATCAGTCATCTGCCAGTGACCAAGTTTAATTACATATACATAGGTCCTGTCACACTGTAAGTTACATAATGTTTTTTATTTCAATATAAAATCTCACGATAAAGGAATGAACAATTCAGAATTGCTAGGAAATTTGTTAGCGTCAATCACTATTGTTGGTTGAAGCTCATCAGTTCTCAGCATTGGTAATTAGCCGATAGCTGCTGTGGCTAATGCGACGGTTCTCAAACTAACTTTATCTTTTACTTTTTTAGTAATCAAATAATTATAGCTACACTCAGAATGTTCGAAATAGATAATTTACAAAAGCCCTAAAAATACATTCATTTTAAAATACAATCAAACAATTTTGGAATTAGTACGAAATATCATTAAATATTTAGTTTTATCACACTAACAGAGTACAAATCAGCCTTCTAAACTTAATTTTCTTTAACTTATCCCCCTTGAGTCCTTCAAGATCCCCTTTGAGGGTCTAATGCCCAACATAAGGCAGGCTTCCATTATTGACAAATATTACACATATTTACACTATGCTACTTAAAAATAAAACAAAATTACATGGACAAAATCTGCTTACCTAAGAAAGTCAGTAACATAACTGACACTTCACTGTCTTTTAATGTTAAACGTGTTCAGGGTATTGACCTACGCCGAACTAGGGACTACACAGGCTTTAGTTTGAGAAACGACACAGCTGTTAGAAGTCGTTCGCAGGTACTTAGGTACAGGCTTTCACGCTTGAGCGAAATAAGGACTTGGCATTGGCCAAACATTGCAAAACGTCCCAGTTCGGAGCGGCCGCTGCGGTTTCCACATGTCTTCTGTTATGTGTGAATTCATCAGTTCTGTGTTGATCCGATATATTTTTTTGTATTTTGTGCAACATGTGTGAGAAAGCGACTAAATCATGCCCATATTATGTACACTTTATACATAGACACATTGTAGACTTATGTACCTAGTCATTGTTCAATAAATTCGGTCTAGAATTTTGTAAGTGCACTTCTATTGATTGTACACGTTTGGGAGAATAAATCGACGGATAGGCATTTCGTAGATACGTTTCTACTGCAACACAGTGTATGTACCTACACCTTTATTGCTACATAAACAAATTATAATTCACGACTTAATAGAACATCCAAAAGCGACAGACAATAACACAGAAGTATTTGTTTATAACCTTTGTCCTTTAACACTACAAATTAAAAATTCAAATTTTCAGAAATACAAATGCTCTAAACTTATTTAAAAATAATTACCGAGTCTACTAATATATGTAGCTTCGCAGCTCTGCCCGCGTGAAATTCGGTCTGTTACAACGACTTCATAATGTGGGATATATGTAGGGTTGCCATCCGTCCGGGTTTCCCCGGATTTGTCCTAGTTTAAAGGGCATCCGGGGAGCGTCCGGGCGGGGCTTCATATTTTGTAGTCCGGGTTTAAAAATGTAAAGTCTTGGGTCACCCCGACACAATTACTGTGCCCGCACGCCGCAATTAACCGACTAACCGACCCGCTAAATTCATCATCATTTTCAATTGTATTTTATTACACTGACTAAGTTTAAAAAAATCTGTTGACATGTCCGGGTTCTGGGCTCTAAAATCCGGGGTTTTCACGCGTCTTGACCTGGTTGCCAAATTTTGGAGATGGCAACCCTAGATATATGTATAATTTTTTCCGGGTTAAACTATGCTATGCCCTTCATAGAGTTCAAAATATATATTTGTCAAATTTCATCGCAATCCGTCCGTTTAGTGATGTAAGCGTACGCGATAGACAGTTACTCTCGCATTTATCTTATTAATAGATAATAATATCTAAGGATATAATTTAGTATTACTTAGAACTTTATATATATAATTCCTTATTGATGGCAAGTTTTGGGTACGGGAATGTGGTTATACTAATGTCGACATTTTTTTTAATCCAATGTTTGTATTCTTCAACGTTAAAGAACGGCCTAATTTGATGTAATATATGAAGATACACGTGTTTTCCATACCTACCTAAATTTATAATAATCATAATATTGTAAAACTACTTGGCCCATAATAGTCTGGGACTTAAAAATAATTTTCCAAATGTGTTTCTAGCCTAGCATGTCGTAAAAGGCGACTAATAGTATATGGGGTTTTGAGTATGTAATTGTGTAGGCGACTAGCTAGCCACTTGTCACTCCTTTTTCACAATTTTCCATCTTACGCAGCCCGGCTTTGTTTTTGACTGATTGTGGTTAAAGGGGCCTGCTGCCCCTTTGACTCTGCTTACCTCTTCGGATATTATGGGCGTGATGTTATGTATGTATGTAAAACTAGAAGTTAAGTAAAATAACTAGGTAGTATTTATCTGTAATGGAAACCAGTTCCAATCTTCCTTACTGCAAATTATAAAGTAACTAGTGGCATATTTTCTACGCGAGTAATTGCGGTGGAACCGGCTAGGCATTTCGCAAACGCGAATGTTTACACTCGGACTGCGCGCGCGCTTCTGGATAGATCCTTTTGCCTTTATCGGGTCTTTATACTTAGCTGTAATTTAGCGTTATGTGTTTTGATGGAAAATATCACATAAAATTTATTCCTTTGCACGTATCGTAAAATCTATTCATGATTTTGATTGTTCATTTTCAGTAGCAAGTCGTTTCTACCATTCGTCCTTTAAACAAGTTCCATAAGCATAATGTTCTCAATGCTTCTCATTGTTCTTAAACACGATATTTTTTATTTGCTGTAACATTCACAGTAATGAAATGAGATATAATCAGTCCATCTATACTTATAATAAATCTGTAGAGGTCAATTCTGTACATGAAATATATTTTCAAAATAACTATCAGGGGGTGATTAGTGATCGATACTGATGCCAAAAATGCAATCAGTAAAATTTTTGTCTGTCTGTCTGTCTGTATGTTCCTTATAGAAACAAATAAGACGATAGGCCTGATCCTGGCATTCACATAAAAGGTATTTAATACCCCATTTTTTTATTTTCAAAAAGTTATAGTTAAGCTATTAACGTGTTGTAGAAATTTGAAATCGTCAGAATTAATTGCTCAGGCCAATAAATAATCAATGAAATCACAACAGGATAAAAAGTATCTATCGTAATATCATTTGCAACAATTACCCTTTTTTTATGACGGCATCGCTTTTAGAATAATAAGGGATAAACATTTTTTTTTATTTTCCATGGATAAAGTAGCAGGCAACAGCTATTAAAATATAAAACAAATATGCTAACTTATGTCATTCAGATATAACAATAATATCATTTAATTTATATTCAAAAATGTGTAAATTATGGGAAAAAATGTTACAAAATATTCAATAACTGTATGTAACGAATTTTAAGCGCTTCAAGCGAGTTAAAAGTGAGGTCTTTATGTGGTTGATTATGGGTTTTGGGTATGTGATTGTGTAGACGACAAGCTAGCCACTTGTCACTACTTTTTCACAATTTTCCATCTAACAGCCCAGTTTTATTTTTGGCTGAATGTGGTTAAAGGGGCCTGCTGCCACTTTGACTCTGCCTACCCCTCGGGGATTATGGTCGTGATGTTATGTATGTATGTATGTGTGGTCTTTATTGCACACACCATAAACTCATTTCGACATTATCGCCTCGTGTAGCCATCAATTATCCGTTTGTCACGGTACACCATTCTTTAACTTGTGAAAGTGGCTGCTATAGGATATTGCAATAAGACAATACCTAATCGATGCATTACGTTCTATGCAAATATAATTAAACTAGCTGACCCGGCGAACTTCTTTCCGCCTAACAGTCACTGAGGAGATACATGATCGGGCTTTGATCATATTTTAATATTTATTATCCTATTCCGGACGAATGCAAATCCAAAAACACAAAAATCATTAAAAGTCCAGTCGTTTTTGAGTTATAAATGGTGTAACTAACAGGACTTTGTTTTATATATATATATATATATATATATATATAGATGTTACTTCATATTGTAGAATGATCTTACGGTCTTATTAATTTTCTTTTGCAGATTTTATTTGTTTTTTTTTTAATGTACTTATTCGCAAGAGTTACAAAATCAGTAGTACGCTTTATCGATAGTAAATGTCGACTAGTTAGTATTACATAGGTACTTACAGATACATGCAGAAATCCAACGTCTAGACAGAGTCACGACGGAAATGACCTTTACGATGTAATATAAAAAGGTCAAGTAAACGCTTATTATAATAATTAATGTTACCGAAATAAAGAGTAATGAATGTTATTTAAATATTGTTATCCTTAAATTGAAATTCAAGTACCATTTACGTGCTAGACCTGATACAGACACAATTCCGCTCTTAAGTTTAAGAGCGGAGAACATTAGTAATAGTTTACTAATGTTCTCTTAAACTATTTACTGGCCAATTATAATATCCTCCTAACTAATTCGGTAACAGTGGTCATTCTCAATGAAGAATAACCAACACAGGTGAAATCTCTCTGTTCCTTCACTCTCATAGTTCATACCCGCTAGTCACCGACATGACCAGAGAGAGATCTAGCGCAGGATTGTCGAATTAATCTATCGATCCTGGGCTACTACTGGGTAATTCCAATATTAAAATACTAAGTCAGACCCAGATCATCTTGGTCTTTAACGCATGCTACCATAATACCAGAGGCAGTTACTACTTAATACTGATATTATACTCACAGGCAGCTTCCACATGTCCTCGATCCGCGACTCCGGCGTCTTCCCGCGCTTGGAGCGCACGAGTGCGTACACGCAGCCTACATCGGGCACGCTGTACAGCAACTTCTCGATGAGCACCTTGCCCATCAAGCCGGAGGCTCCGGTCACCAGCACCTTCCGCCCCCGGTACCACTCGTTGATTTGTGACGTCATCTGGAAGAAGCGGAAAAGGTGGAGATCACACCCTACTTTTTCCAACTTTGTGTGCAGTAGGGTTTCGATTAGGCTATGATTTTGTATATTTAAGGGGGCAAACTGGGGATGAGTTATTATTCATTTATCACCGCTCATGCTCATCACGTATCAGGTCATGAACAATACTACATCAAAGGAATTTCTGCCGCGTTGCCGGCTTGCGCTCTTATTATTATTTACAGTATGAAAAACAGTAGTTCAGATGCTATTTAAAGCCGATTTACTATGAGAATATAGAAAGGGAATCAAATAATAATATAAATACAAATATCCGACTACCTCACATACATTGATCTGACTCCGAGGTAAGTAGCTGGTCAGAGGGTAGGCTTAAGCACTTGTGTTACGGATATCAGAATCAACGGCGGTATTACAAATATATACTTAAATGTTGGATATTAACACACAGACACAGAAAAAACACGAGTTTTCATCAAACGAATGTTATTCCTGGGAGGGAATCGAACCCACAACTCTTGGCGCATGAGACAGGGTCACTACCGAATGCGCCATCGAGCTATTCAAAGTATACAAATGTATTTACTTTGCCTCACAGACGAGCAAGTGTTTTAGACCAATACAAATAACGTACTGGCCTATAGGTATGAGTATATTTTGAATCAGTTTTTACCAACAACTAAGATTGGTAAGTTTATACTAAGGCATATAAAGCGTCTTTGTGTAATCAATCAATCAATTTATTTTATTTTCCAAAATACATATCTTGTGCACCAGATAATTAATACATAGATATCTACTTACCTAGCTGTTCACAAACACATTATTTTACAGCTTAAATAAATAACAAGAACTAACTAACATTATGTCATAGACATATTTATAAAACAATTTAGCGTAACTTACTAACAAACTAAACTAATAATGGGTTACCAAAAAATCAAGATTAAGCCAGATATTATTTAGTTATCCACCTCACATTTCTAAACTAATTGGCGGTAATGTAACTATAGTTGCCATTTAACCAGTTTATCTATGGATTAAGTATTATCTATGGAATATGAAGAAACTAAACATTTATATTATCTGTGATTCCTACTTTCCAAACCGGAATGCTTCTATAGGGATTGTAGACACAAGCTTCGTCCTGCCCAAACAGGTTTCAAGTAGTATAAGAAAGGTATACCTTAATGTAAATTTATGTATGGAATAACTATTAATAAAGTAGGTAATGTTTTTCTGGGCACAATGTTAAAATAAAATCAGCATTACCTACAGATAATGCTTTCTGATTTTCATGCGTGTTTGTGTTTTATTATATACATACATAACATCACGCCATAATCCCCGAAGGGGTAGGCAGAGTCAAAGGGGCAGCACCCCCCTTCAACCACATTCAGCCAAAAATGCTTTATTTTTGGGCTGGGTTGGTTGTAAGCCATAATATAGGTATTGTATATTATGCCTCGTTTGTATTTTGATACTTTTTCGAAAATTTTGAAAAGATGAGGGGTTTGACTGGCCCGTTGGTCTAGAGGTTAGAGAACCTGGTCACGAAACCAATGGTCGCAGGTTCGAATCCCGCTAGGGGCAAATGTTTCGTGTGATGAACATGGACATTTATACTCGAGCCATGGATGTTTATAAACGTCTTTAAGTATGTCTATCCGTTCACCTACCATCCATAGCACAAGCTTAAGCTCAGTTTGGGACAAGGGAATTGGTATGTCAGTCTGAAGTACGTTATTTGTACGTTATTAAATTTTTTTGTTTCCATAGGCTAATATTAAGTGAAGTTATTCATATTTTTATCACTTCGCCGTATATAATAAAGGTATCTTCGTAAAATTTACCTTGACGTACATATAGTTACAATTTCTACAATTGCTACGTCGAATTTGTACTATTCCACTTTCCACTTTCACTGGAAGCAATATGTCGCTTAATATGTACTTAACGCAATATATTTACTTAACGTAAGTGCGTTAAGTGTTAATTGTGCAACAGTATTACAACACTAGTACCGTTAACATAAGTCATAACTAAATAAGTAAGTAAGTAAGGTGTCAGTGTGGCGCAGAAGGAACAGGCATATAATTTGCGAACCGCAAATATTCTAATGGAAGCTTACACAACGAGGCAACTTTGTGAAGAGCTTGCTCAAGCTTTTCGGGCCGCAGGTTAAACACGCTGTTCAAAGCTATTGTAAGTAGGATATTGGCCCAGCAAGTAGGTATACACATCCATTTGGTATACACTCGCGTTTATGGTTATGTAGCTTATAGCCTTCCTCGATATATGAACTATAAAACACAAAAATATTTTTTTTAATTTGGACCAGTAGTTCTTGAGTTTAAGTATATATGCTATACATAACGTGACCATACGTTCCGCTTAATGGTTGAATGTCCCGGTGTCCCCAGTGAGAGCAAAAATGTAGTAAAATGTAAAAACTGTGGCGAATATGAATTTTCGTTTAATTACTGACCCATCCTAACACAACCCCCCCCTCCCCCCACACCGTAGGTTAATATTTTTGTTTCATATCGCAAGCGTCCCGCTCTGACTAAAAAAAAGTCCCGTTAGCTAAACACCAGCCAGTAGTGGTACCTAATATAGTGTTGATGAATCACTTTTGACATTATGCATTTCAATAACTTTTACTATCTTACCATAACCGACGCTAATTATCAGAAAATGGATTACCTACTATAACGTTCAAAACGTAGAAGCAAGTCTCCGAATAAGTGTTTTAATAACTATACATATATTAATATAACACTGACAGGTAAGAATCCATAATATATACTTATAATCTATATAAATAAAAATAGATTGTCAAAATGTATGTACGCGCATAACCCTAAAACGACTGCACCAAATTGGATAATTCTTTTTATTTTGTGTTTGTCATTGTCAGGACCAAGTTTATACGGGGTCAATGGTATCGGGAAGTTTGTATAGAAAAAAATTAACTAATGTTTGTATGCAGGAAGGTAATTTAAATGTTAGGAACCAAAAGACGAGATTCCCGAGAGACAACGGGATAAAATTATACCATGTACCCGGACGAAGACGGGTGTACCGCTAGTACATGTATATAACACGATACTGGCGTGAATTGAATAAACTAGGTCAACAGACTGAATAAAAATAAAACTCTTTAGGCTAGATTAAATCTTTTTGCATGCAATGTTATGTGCATAGTAGCAAGTTAACGCTTGCTTGACATGACACAATGAAAGATGTAGTGGAACTAAACCTAACGAAACGATAATGAATTTTATAAATTTAATAACGTGAATATTCTACTAATATAAATGTAAAAACTGGTTCGGGTTCAATACCCGGGTTTGAACCCGTTCCTCTGGATTTTTCAAATCTCTGTAAGCAAGTATTTATAGGTACCACTAGGTCAGGAGTGAGGGAAAACATCAGGGCGAAACCTGCATATTCCAACAATTATGGATGTGTTATCATGATCCAAATCGACTGGTTCCCAATCTAAGGGTAACGAAGGTCGATCGGCAGTCCCTTAAAGTTCCTGAACCGCTAAATCCTAGTTCATGGTCTAAGCGGACCCCGACTAAGCTTGGATTATTGCATACTTATTCGGATGTTTGTTATTTTATTAACATTCCCAACCAGTAGTAGATTCAAGTTGGTTTAAGCATTTCATAAACCTGATCATTTATAACTTTCTCAAAGCCATTTGAATAAAGACTTAAGGAATTTGAATACATAGCCTACTTAGTTAATATAAATTTTGATCTAACTTTATAAAGAATGAAACGACATCATCATTCTACATAAATACAAATGTATCCCATATTTATGTTTCCGTGGGATAGTATTCTAGATAATATTTGTTTCTCTTTTGTTTATTTCTGAAGTCTATGCAGACGCAGTCACGGGATGAAGCTAGTATCGCTTAATATGTAAGCGTTCAATAAATCTATATTCAATTCAAAACGTTTAACATTCGGAATGCCGTTTTCTCTTTCTTACTTAATAGGACATTACCTCATATTCAACAAAGTTACCGGAAACACGCATGCAACTCACATGCAGTTTACACTGACTCTGAGTAAATATACAAAATATGGATTTAGCCATATGTAAGTACATAATAAAAATTAACAAAGAAGCCTTCAAGTACCTATTATTGTAATTTTGTAAATCGCAAGTCATTTAGAAAACGTGATTACTTTTGGAAACATTTATAATACGATTTAAATTCACCTAAACCTCCATTTGAAGATATATTTTTTCAAAACATTTACAAATAAGACGACTGTTTTTGTTTCCCCGCCAATTTATCATATACCTACATAGGTGGACAAGCAATCCTAGGAAATTGGCGTGAAGCTAGTTTAGTTCCACTAAGTACAAACAAACAAATAAGAAATCGATATTTTTTAAATTTTTAATAATGTTACACTGGAAATTTAATAATTTATCATTTCCCAAAATGGATTCAAGCACCCAAAAGTTTTGTAAACTTAAAAAGAAATATTTAGTATAGTCCTCTATTAAATATAATATTAATCTAAAACTAATCTCATTATTAAACAAATGTTGAAGTACATACCTTAAACGGATTTATAATATAACACTAAGCACCAAAATAAAACCGCACCAAAACTCTCACAAAAGTGAAAACTCCTACGCGCAATTTTGGCGAACGCGAGCAAGCGCATACACCGGCGCCCGCGCAGACCGACTGCCGTTCGTTGTATAACTTCACTCCTCAAAGGGAAGCTCGCATTCGCACGATAAAACAACTTGAACAAAACACGGATAGAGAACTACATATTATGCAACGATCAGCACGCAAAAATGACGCCACAACTTTTATAGAAGTTACGCGATTGACCTTGGCTTGGACTAGAGAGTGACATACTTTGTGTACACGCAGGTATTCTGCAATCCCGTGTTAATATATTAGTTTGATTGATTACATGATCCGTAGTAAGAAGAGTCGTTATGACAGTGCCTAAAGCACGAAATCTACCCAGTATGAAAGACTCGTACATATGCCTTGAAGCAAACTATTACGTTACACAAAATTAATGTTTTGGTAAATTTCTTTAGTAGATTGAATATGGAATCTTCTTAAAATTATTCGGGGTATATTATGAGGTTACATATAAATCGTTAAAATGTTATCTTTGTGTATAAATTACTCTTGGAGCTTCTCATCAGAAGAAATTGAGCGGAATATCAGTATTCATCTTACCGTAGCTATAAACTTATATCGCAAAAAATATAAAAGTACTCACCTTATGGGTGGATTTTAAACGTGAGTTCAACCATAATTACAAATGAACTTTAATTTTTGCTGTGGAAATGACGAGGATAAATATAGAATTATTCTTATTGTCGACATAATGATGGCACATCCCTCAATAATGACTTAGCCAATGAACGACTTCTGCATACTTACTAAGGTTTGCGGTTACAATGATTGGTGACCGGCCGAGACTGCTCGACTAGCGTAGCGACTAGGGTTGCCACATTTGCCAAATAATTGTTTGAATTTGATTTTTTGGGGCAATTAAAGTATATTGGCTTGTTAAAGTTCAAATAAACAAACATATTCTATTTAAATAAAGTACAATTTCTTTTATATTGTCGTTTTGCCTTAAATATAATTTGCACCGCTTCTAGCAATTTTTAACAAGTAATTATCACAGATAATAATGAATCAATTGTGTATATTAGGTAAGTATATATAAAATTTAACCCAGAGAAATAATCGTGCGAAATAAAATATTTTGGAGTAGGTACCTACTTTATTTTTCTTATAAAGCATAGAGAACAATTTCTGTAAATACGGTACAATAATTTATAATAAAGTACGGGTGGCAACCCTAGTAGCGACCAGTCGTCCGCATAAAAAGAATAGCATTAGACTTTGTATTTCGTACAAATTAGGATCCTGTAGGACTTTTTTTCATTTTGCCAGACAAGTAGTATTTTGATATTATAACATAGCAAATAGCAAAAATGATTAGTGAATACATTTTTATCATAGTCACAAAAAAAGGTCAAAATTCTTAATACTGATATCAAGCTTTTTGTATCAGAAGTCCGGGTATTAGGTTTTAAGATCTGACAAGCACAAGATTTACGGCCGTTTGCCAAAAAATAAAGTAAGCTGAGATAATTAATTTACAAATAAGGTAATTAATTTAAAAGTAACAATTTGTAAATATTAAAGATAATGTCAAAGTATAAAAATTTGTGTCTTAGAGGCACATAAAGACACATACTCTTACTTGTTAATAATCAAGACATTGAGGACTTATTTTATGCACTTTTCTCTACAAAAATGAGTCTGAAGTCATCACAGCCGCCTATAGCTACCAAGAATAATAAAATAAAATAAAATAATAAACCACCTGTATATTACACTTAGTGGCAATAAAACATTTGAATTTGAATCGGTTTACATAACTTTTCATTCTTTTTGCATGGATTTGCCACACTTTTGTAGTGGCCTTTCGCTACTCAGTGTCTGTGTCCATGATAGGGCACCCGTAGAGGCCTCTTAAGATTGACAGAAAAACTTAGAAATAGTTTCGGCCACCGACGGCTTGTACCAGGGCCGGCTTTAGCGTTACCGCTTTGGCGAAATTTTTATGGCGCTAGTTTAGATAACAATCGAAATAATCAGATTCAGTGCCCTTATGCCATGCTGATAACTTGAATCCGAATCAGCAGGCACAGATTAATGCATCTAACAATAGAAACAAGAGGGGGTAGTTAACCTGACTGGTTGATTTTTATAGCGCTTGACCATAAGGATTAGCTTTTAAGATTTTGAATCTTCCGCCTTTAAGTCCAGAGCGCCATAATAATTCCAGTCTCCCACCCTAAAGCCGGCACTGGTTATAACAATCACTAGCCTTTTATTTGTGCGGTTCAAACTGGATGGCTGTTTTCAGTGGCTTTAGTGGCTGCGTGACGTATGTCCGCAACGTTATGCGCATGGGCATTGATGCACACCTATAGACGTCATCATGTTAGCATCTATTAATCTACTTAGTATTAAGATATGATGACGTTGGGAGTAGACTGTTCTTTTACTTAATTATTTTTTTTCTGTTCCTTAGGGAATCTAACATGTATAATACCGAAGGTCGAGAGCAAAGTCATTCTAATATTTATTATTTAGTAGCCCATATCAGTTCTCATTTTTTTTTTCATACTTACGTAAATAAATATCAAAATCTGTAAACATAGATAAAAAATACAGTGAACTGTGGAATTTTGTCTTATTTTGATGTCGATAAACCACATAAATAAATGTCAATATAGTTTCAACCTGTCACTGGTAACCGCACAAGTTTCCTTTTTTTTAACGAGGGGAATGCATAACGCACCGTCATGCCGTTCAGGGGAAACGGCGTGGTGCGTGGGACTCCCAGGGCCCTATTCGTATAAAAGGACCCCTCTCCGGCCAAGATGTAGTGGCCGAGGTATACCCACTAAACCCCTCGACGCTCCTACATCGCCGACAGTTGTGACTCTGAAGGAATCCGGATCAACCTGAACTACTCCAACGACGCACATGTATCCTAACTTAAATCGTTATATGTATACTTAACTCAGCCCGGAGTCATCAGTCTAGTCCATCTCGTTAAATATTAAAGTACCACATTGTCTGCCAGTGCGCAAAGCAGAAATTGCATTGATCTATGATCTTTACAAGAAACTTCATAGTGATCGTCACAGATGGCGCTGTTCGAACTTACTTCGCGTTCAAGGTTTACTCCTTAAAGGTGTTGAGTACCAACGTACAGGTGGAATACATTTTATATATCTAAAGATTGCAGATTAAGGAGGCAAAAGTAAGCATAATAGAACAGATGTTATCCCGCTTTTATTATAACTTTTGATTATTTTAACATATACGTCCTTTAATTATGAATTATCCAGTAAATTCTCCAGACTAACACACTAATTCCCTAGTTCCACTAGCCACTAAGCATAAGTTTGTGCTATGGATCCTAGGTGAATGGATAGACATACTCATACTCATATATGTTTATAAATATCCATGACTCGAATACAAATGTCCATGTTCATCACACGAAACATTTGCTCATAGCGGGATTCGAACCCGCGACTCTTGCGTGGCCAGGGTCTCTACCCGAACAACGAGCCAGTCAAATTTAAATTAGCGCAGTCATTTTCGACCTTTTTAATATCAAGGAGCACTTTGATTTCATCATTGTAAGCTCATAACTACAAGGTCAAAGAAAGCTTAAATAATTTAGATGGAAAAAAGTTTAGACCTTCCGCGGATAAAATGTAATACCTATGTAAGTACTAGACCGCTGATGGTCGATAAATGCTGGTTAGGAACAAATGATTTGCAAATTACACAGACTTAATAACTTAAGGTAGGGATAGGAAAAAAGTCCTTAACTTTGCGATTTAAGATTTAATATATTTTTTTAATAATATAGCCTGATATGCTATTTTACAAAAAAATATATATTTTATCGTAATCTACTAGAGATAATAAAAAAAATTTGCTTAATTATTTTTTCTTTTGTTTATCAAAATCGAATTGATAAAGGTACATCGCGTGCGTGACGTTACTAGGTGTGTAAAATTTTACCGACCAAGTGACGTAAAGCGCTAAATTTCAGATCTTTGAAGCGCATTTTTGCTTTATCTAATGCTCGAATAATTACAAAGAATTTTTCAAGTATTAGATAAAGCAAAACTTACGTATTCAATATTTTCTGATAATGTAACTTACGGAATAAAAATATTTTGAGTAAAATACCCCATTGCACAGATTGCACTAGACACTATATATCTGTATATATATATATAAATCTTCTTAGATCTATAGTATACAGATCTCTTACCACTGGGTTATTTATAGCCTTGCGTAAACATATATGTCAATAAGATATTCGTTATCTTTTATAATACTTAGAACACCTATATACTTATATTAGAAGAAATATCCAACGCAAGCCAGTTTAGAACTCGATTCCCAAGCAAGTCGTTTGTCGTATATAGTTAGGTTATTATGATTTATGCAATTAATTTGAATTTTATATCAAAACCGACGCTCAAACGGCTTCCAATAAACTCGTTGCCTTCGAATTAATACCGAAAGCAATCATCGATCAACCCATAATGCATGGACGGGCTTTACAGGGGAAAGTTGCCGCCTACAGTGCGCGTACGCAACTTCTTCCTACTCCGCTCCACAAGCTCACACACAACAGTTTACTACGCCGTTCACTCACGACGATGACAAATAAATAATAAGTTAAGACTAATAACAGTGATTTTTATCAATGAAGTGGCATTGTTAATAGGAAATGGACATCGTGATTATGTACTACGCAATCAGGACTAGAGTGGATAGATAGCGTTTACATTCGTCCACATGCAAGAGTATACAATTGACAACAGTGAAACGTGAACCAAGGATTACGGCACGAATCTTATCGAAGATCACAGTGTGGGCGAACCTGCTAATCATATTAATTTGTCATGCGTTGCCCAGTGTATTAGAGCACTCGGTCGTGTTCACCGTTGCTTACCATATGATATATCATCTGGCTACACCCGGCCTTGTTATTTGATACCGAAATCTGATCTGATACAACTGGACACGCATAAAGCACAGCTAAAATTACGTTTGACGGTGATACGATTGCTTCTCTCAGTTCGCCTCAGGATCCTTTGAGTTCAACACGCGAAGGCGACAATGCGGCGAAGAGACCCTGTGCCCACGCCCAACGCGGGCCGCGGCAGGAGCCTGATCTCCATAAGGACCAGTCAGCACCAGCAGCGTAAGGCGCAGACAAAGAGTTTGCTCCCAAGGAGTTACTCCTCGCCGCCGTCGGCGAGCGAGCCAGATGGCAGCACTCACGTTCCAATTAAAGGCTACGTGATGAGAAGCTTCTCTACGCCTGAACCGAAGAATTTAGACTACAGACGCAATTCTGACTCGTTCTACAGACCGAAAACGCACGGGTCGAGAACGGAGTTGGACTCTGATTTGGAGAATTTCGAGAATTTTGAGGAATGCTTCATAGATATAGACGCTGATCAGGATGACAGCATGATTGGTTCTTATTCGCGCAGTCCTGAGAGAGAGGAGCCGAAGCGAGTTTTGACGACGTTGCTGCCTGGTAGCGGTATTCAGAGAGTCACCATAAGGCCTATTTCAGCTAGTACGACGCACACGCTGCAAGGTGCAAGAGAGGCCATGAAGAAACTACAGAAAGATGAGAAAGGTATATTTATTAAACTGCTCTTATTTACTAACCTATTAAACCTTCAAACTAGATCAAGTTAAATAACGTTATATGATGTATGACTAAATTGCATATGAATACTCTCCCTTTGCTTATAGAGTTTCTTATCTATATCGATGATCTAAATAGCGTTTAGCGACTATGACAACAATAGATTACCAAATTCCAATCCAGTACCTTTGTACATCCACTAGACCTTTTCATACATCAAATTAAGCTTGTTATTTAACTTGCTTGCTTTACTAACCATTCACGAGTACATGCTAAACCGTGTCCATTCGGCTGCGACTGCGCAACTTGTTTACAAGATTATGCAAATGAACACATAATTTAGGCTTGTGCACACACACGCAAGCTCAAGTGTCACTTGGTAGATGTGATCGCGAAACTCAAATTGTACGGCGATTATGATCACGTAACGAAAAGTGGCCAGCTTATCTCGAGCTTAAAATTATATTATGTAGATGGATCATAATGTTGTCATGAATTGTGATTTATTCGATATGTTAATGAAGCACTTTGATTCCAGTTAATCTGATAATAGAGATATTGACACTATTCACGGATATTTCGAGATACAGTTTAGGCAATAGTTCGTAAGTTTATAAATTTGTAATCAAATTTACTTAATCGACAACGTCACGTATCTAGGATCGAACTTGCGCTTTTTGCGATCGATGCCTAATTTGAACTAATACACCAAAGGAAATGAGAATGCTTATTTACAAGGTTCTAATTTAAGTATTATTTAATTTCTTCCAATAATATATGTTTATGCTTGCTACCAAAATAAAGAGTTTATTGAGTTAATGCAATTTCAAATCTATAAAAAAAATTTGTTTAGCTCGCCGTTAAGTGTACTGATACATCAATCAATACTGAAAACTGTGAATAATACTTTCTCTCTCAGCTACATATCGATATTATACTTCAGTGACTTCTTTGTAATTCATCAGCCTTTAATATTGTTTAAGGAAATATTTCTACGTCAACAAATTTGACATACGATGCTTCAATTAAATATGTAGATGGTTGACAACTAGACAATTATGACTCTTTAACTATACAAGTAGGAAATTTTCACAACCACTAGTTTTCACAGAGATAGAAATCCTTAAATAACTTTATAGTCAGACTTAACCAGATTATGAACTAGGGGAACCAGATTATGGTTGCACATCTGACCCCTTATTCTATGTCCAGTCTAGTCCAATTTAATGCCGATAATCGAGCAATTGCAACCCGAACGGGGCAAATGCTGTGGGAGGAGATCGTCGGTTTGCGTAGCTTTCCCAGGTGCCCTCCCCATGCGATTCGGCGGAATACCCCTGGGTTTTAGTGGGTAGGCCCCTCTATCATGGGGGGAGAGATCCACATAACCAATTCAGGGTGGAGTGGTAGGCATAAGGCATTTCCCAGGAAGAAAACAAAAAGGTCCAATTGAATGTAATAATTAGACTCGTTAAACGCAGAATTATGTCCAAACAGACCCCAACTAAGATACCTAATGCTAAGAAGATAGTAAT
The DNA here is from genome assembly GCA_951394215.1 of Glyphodes perspectalis. Classification (NCBI taxonomy): domain Eukaryota; kingdom Metazoa; phylum Arthropoda; class Insecta; order Lepidoptera; family Crambidae; genus Glyphodes; species Glyphodes perspectalis. The sequence goes on along the minus strand of OX596203.1, from coordinate 11,944,536 downwards.
ATCCATAGAAGTTAATATAAATAAATATCACACTACATCACATACATTGATCTGACTCCGAGGTAAGTAGCTTAAGCACTTGTGTTACGGATATTAGAATTAACAGTGGTATTACGAATATATACTTAATTATATTAAATATTACCACCCAGACACAGAACAAACATAAGTATTCATCATACGAATGTTGGTCCAGGGTGGGGATTGAACCCACAACTCTTGGCGCATAGGGCAGGGTCGCTACCGAATGAGCCATCGAGCCAGTCAAATTATTAAATTAAATATATTGTCTTCTTTCCAGGAACCACACGTTTGAACTTCAGACCGTTAGTGGTGAAGATGCCAGCTCGCCACATCATCCATTCGGATCTAGAACCCGACTCGGAGGTAGGAGTTGAGGAGCTCCAGACGTCTCCACAGCTGGAAATGGAGGCTTCAGAGCTGGACAGAGAGCTCGACCGTGCTGAACAGCATCTGGACAGAGGAGTTGCTATGGCAACCGAAGAGAGCGATGCCGATACGGTGAGTACACCTACAAGTATACAAGTCTCGAATTTATTAACAAATATAGGGGAAGACAACAATGAAGGTCTTCATCTTTTCCACACGTATAAGTCTTGGTGACTAGCGTTGCAGTGCGGTAGTTCAGTATAGATAGTTGAGGCAAAAGCAATGGTAACGATAAGTCTATCAATAATATGGTGATTTTAGAGGTTAACTATCGATAGTTCGACAAACTCTTGGTGACGCTTCTGTCAGAAACATGGAATGAATCTCTTGCGTATGTGCCTTTATAGAATCGTTTCCATTAATCTCTGACAGTAATTTCAATATGTATGATCTCTATCTGAACCGAGTAACAATTTATTTTTGGTTCAATGCCATCAACTCAGTCGTCCATTAGTTCTCTAACCTGAATTAAAAAAAAAACATTAATTAAATTTTGTACCATAAATTCACAAAAGTCCGATTTTGAGGTGGACAACTGCTCTCGACAAATAAGTTCGTATTTGGTGAATTTATATAACTACCTGTCTTGCTGCAAAGTCGTAACAAATAAGTAAACAAATATTTTTGGTGAGAAACAGTTAACGTTTTAAAAATACGCCTGTTTTTTTTAAACATTTGCAATGAATACCTGCTTACACTGTAGGTAGGTAGATAGTCTCCATCGTAACCTTTACACCTACAATGTACAGTTATGAGGAAATTGAATCGTGTAAGGTTTGATATCGTATACGTTCTTACGCTTTAAATATTATACTTATTTTTATAACTTATAGTTTCATCAATAAAATATATAACCTACCTTAGTATGAAATATAAACTACATCGAAATTAAAGCAAGTTTTGGAATTATATCGTGCTAAAAATTTTAGAAAATAATTCGATTGAATTAATACTAATTGTTCAGATTCTACGACATGTAACATATCACCGACGATAGCTAATTTCTGCCATCGAAAGCATGCAAATACGCAGTATTTATTTTTAGCACGTGAAATATTTTATTTATCAAACAATCGAGAATACTCTGACAAGATATAAAATTTATTCACATTGTAGAATTTACAAATATGCACTTGTTTGTATCTTATCTACATTTAAGCTAAGTTATGCAATATTGATTTCTTAGAAAATTGATAGTGCAATAGAGAAACCAGTAGATTAAGTATATCTAGCTCTAGTAAACAAGTAAGTAATCCTATCTAGATATTATTTACGTTTTTACAAACATTACGTATGTATCAGTCACGAGTCAAATGTAACGACCCGATGAATGATAACGTAAGCGAAGTCCTTCCATAATAACTGATATATTATATGGAATAAAAAGAAAGAGTAAAGGTGAGATCGAGAGGATTGGTTTAAACCCGAAACTCTGGGTTTATTCGAACCTTTGAATTTTGGATTTCTAAGTGCGCATTAATACCACTAGCTCCAGGGCAGCATATTCAAATAACTATGGATGTATAATCATGCTCCAATTTGTATGGTTCCCCATGTAAGCGTTACAAAGTTAAATGGCAGGCTCGTTAAATTCAAGATCATAGTGCAATTGGAACTTTTATAGGAACGAAACGTAAAGCTAGATGGATGATATAATTGCTGACGAATTGTGAACTTTTAACATGATACCAGAATAACAAATTACATTAAAATCGGATTCAAATTACTTTACCAAATTCCAAACTTCTTAATTTCTTTTATGGAAATGTTTGGAAAATGTAATTACACTTTTATCAACGACTGTACCTATGGTATAACTAACTCAGTGGGCGTTGTAATTAAGATGTCTGGCTACTGATTGTCGACTGACCCTTTTGCCATAAATTCTTTAACTACTTCGTTGTATTGTAATAAGGTCTTGTGCGACTAATTTGCCTGCTTGAAAATTATTTATTTTTGTTATTTACTCTTCCAATAAGCCTTTACTTGTTTTTATTACCTAGAAAACTACAACTACATTTTTTTTGCGTCTGCAGCTTGAACAACTAGGAAATTCTTAATAGTCATGCAAAAAATACCTATGGAAATAGAAAATAAGAATATGTTTTCAAGTAGTTAATTCACAACCTGTTCTTAAGAATATGGAAAAAAAATATTACTATTATCTTCTGTGTACTGCCCACAGCTGGAATTCCGTCTATAACCCACTTAATCACGCTTTCCTTCCACCTACCATCTCTAAAAGAGACATGTTAAAAAATAACCGGAAAGTCGATTAACGATTATATTACTTACTAGCTGTGCCAGCGGTATCACCCGCGTTTATGGTTAATATTATAAAGACTATTTCCGTCATACATGATTTCTATGTAACTTTAACCATTAAGGCTGCACACGCGACGAAAGCTTAAAAAATGGAGTAACTTCTCCCGTTTTCCCAACGTTTTCCTTCACTACTCTGCTCCTATTGATTGTAGCGTGATGAAAAGTATACTATAACCTGCCCAGGAGTATGAAGAATAAATGTACCAAGTTTCGTTAAAATCCGTCGAGTAGTTTTTGTTTCTATAAGGAACATACAGACAGACAGACAGACAAAAATTTTACTGATTGCATTTTTGGCATCAGTATCGATCACTAATCACCCCCTGATAGTTATTTTGAAAATATATTTCATGTACAGAATTGACCTCTCTACAGATTTATTATAAGTATAGATTACGTCCTATTTTCATCACATTTAATTTAAACACAAAGCTAAGGAGTTACAAAACGGGACAAGGAAATGTATCACAGTTATATGCTGTGAACGACAAACATGCCGGTCTCAAAGCAAACCGCCGCCCCGATTGAGGGCAACGTCCAAATATAAAGATTTACTTCCATTCAAGGCGCGGATCGAAATTCCTTTATGTGAAACGGCAAAAACTCGAGTGCTGCATGAGACAGTTACCTCAACTGAAGTTGAATTTATAAGCATGGCGATACAAGTCGTTACAATATGAGTGACCTTTCAACGTTACACAAAATCATGAATTCTACCCTTGATTCTGATATCTTGTCTCATATTTCACTGAGATTTTGTAGAAAATTTAACCTATTGTGCAAGGACCTTGATGTATTCCATCATAACCATAGATCTTTTATAAAAAGTATTAAATGTTCGCAGGATCTCGGTGTGCTTCTTTCCACCAAGTAGGTAGTGACACGCTAGATTATTAAGTTATTCAAAATAAGTTTGATGAACTAAACTTAATATATTATTCAAATGTTGTGCTCGGTTGTTATTGAAATGCAAATTTAGTTCTTTGTAATAATATGTAAGTTAATATAAGGAGTCTTCGATTTGTATTTTGTTACCGTGCCAAAATTAAATAAATAAATAAATAGATAATATCCTTACTAATATTTTAAATGCGAAAGTATGTCTGTTTCTGTGTTAAATTTTGCACGCCTAAAACCGCTTCACCGATTGCGATGGAATTGCGAACAGCAGTTTTAAGAAACTACCTTGGATGCTTCTTACTCTGGAAACATAATTAATAAATTCCGTTCAGAATATAAAGCCTCGCGTGGTACATAGATGAAACATAGCCTATATGTTATTCGGGTGTATGAGCTATATTATTCTAAAATTTCATTAAAATCCATTCAGTAGTTTTTTTGTGAAAGAGTAACAAACATCCATCTATACATACGAATATAAATTCCGTTCAGAATATAAAGAACTAGCTTCTGCCCGCGGCTTGGCTCGTGTGGCAAATCGATGAAACATAGCCTATACGTTAATCGGGTGTATGAGCTATATTATTCTAAAGTTTCATTAAAATCCGTTCAGTAGTTTTTTGTGAAAGAGTAACAAACATCCATTTATACATACAAACTTTCGCATTTATAATATTAGTAGGATACAAAGAGTATAGAGTAAACAAAAATCAAGTCTTCAGTCTAATGCGACAAAAAAAATTGGGAATGTCATTCACGTAGTATTAAAATAGTTAGCACGATAAATTGCCATATAGATACGTCTGGCACGTTCTCTTGTCATTAGAATAATCGATGCATAAATTTTGTCTCTACAATAATGAAAATGCTTGCCAAGATTACACAAATGATACTTAGAACAGGTGTTGAAGCACTCTTACTGGATAATTTTATTAGAATTCACATATACACACCACCTGTGACGTCATATTTTGCTAAACAAGTCACCGGCCGATTTTAAAGAAGACATCACGAAGGAAGAATCTTGTCTTAAATTTGTGAATTCTATTTATATAAGTACGAGAGGATTCACATTCATTGAGGATTCAGAATTTTGGTCTTGTATACTTTGTACTTTGTAGAATCACTGGATGCTGGAGGCAGACCTTTTTTTATTCCTTCATACCTCCTTCTTCATATCTGCCTACCTTGAGTACTTGAGCAAAGTGCCGAATTTTCAACAGTAAATTACCTAAGTCCCTGAGGATCTTCAATATTGAAACAGTCTGTATTGTCAGATCTTTTATTGAAATTTATCTCAAAAAAGGTAATAAAAATCCTACTATTTATTTATTTATTAGTAGATGAAGCATTATTATACAAATATAGAAAGTGTAAAAAATACCTAATTAAATACTACCTGTGGCGTTTTGGGACCTCTTAAAGCAGGCTTTACACGTATAGTAGTATGGCACGCTGAACATGTTAACAAGCAAAATAATTTCCCATCTAGGTATATGTAATAATTTATTGCATTTTATAAAACCGTTCTTCATAATCTTCGCTCAAACGTGTTTTCATAAAAGCGACAATGTTGTATTGCCCATAGATAAGTGCGAAGATCAAAACCTGTACACTTCAACTGGAAATTTGATAATACCTACGTCAGAGTCGTGAGCATACGTTACATTGGAATTGACTCACGCCGGCTAATGTGTAATGTTGTGTATAATGATGAATATATCGGTATTTATAACCATGACGCTCGTGTCTGTCCACTTACATTGAGAATCAGTGGACCGGTTTTTGTTCTTCTTATTAACAGTAGACAGGTGATTAGAAACACCATTTTGGGTAAAATATTTTTAGAGATGTCAGTTGTATGCGAATAAACTTGGATGAGTCAGAAGGTAGTTATGGCAATGGTAAACGTTTTTATGGTTTAAAGCTATGGGAGCTCGATAGGTATAGATGGCGCTTGACAAAACAACTTGGGATGTAGTTTTGATATAATAATAAATATTCAACGACATCACATACATTGATCTGACTCCGAAGTAAGTAGCTTAAGCACTTGTGTTACGGATATCAGAAACAACAGTGGTATTACAAATATATACTTAAATATTGGATCTTAATACCCAGACACAGAACAAACACAAGTATTCATCACACGAATGTTTGTTCTGGGTGGGGATTGAACCCACAACTCTTGGCGCATGGGGCAGGTCACTACCGAATGCGCCATCGAGCTTGTCAATAAACGCACCAGGATTTTATAATTTTTTCGGAGTGTATTTATAAAATACTAGCAGCACCCCGCAGTGTCACCGCCGTAGCCCCCGTTTTTGTGGAAATATGAGGATAAAATATAGCCCATGACACTCACAAATAATGTGGCTTTCTATTGGTAAAATAATTTTCAAATTCGGTTTAGTAGATAAGTACAGTACTTTACCTCTTTATAAATTATTATAGATAGCGAGAAAATTACAAGTAAAAGTAACTACACACACGTTCTAAGTTGATACTTCAAGTTAGTTTTAGAACCAAAATGGCAAGGAGTACGTGGGACAACTAAGGCTAAAGACGTGGACACACATAATAATTGCGTTGTTATTGCTCACCGTTTACTGTTTTCTTAACGACTGTACGTATCTACATACGCAAACGCCTCTGAGGCCTTACTTAGGATTGAACAAGTGAGAATGATTTCATTTTTGGTCTTCTAATCTATGAATGCCTGATTAAAGGAGTAGGAAGACGTTACTCACATATGATACTCGTATTATTTAAGGCGGCGTAGCGTAGACCTTTCACGACTTGGGATTGCAATGCAGAATCCAGCAATTAAGCTGGTCCCAGAACAATTTTAGTAGCACTGGATCCAGCGACATGTGTTGGTGCAATGGGGCTGGATTTCAATCCCTACTAGGGATTGGGATGCTGGTTTCAGCACAATTAGCTCTCCTAGGCCTGTGCTGAATCCAGCAAAAAAAAAAATTGGATTACAATCCCTGTTTGGGAAGCTTCTTACTATCCCTCTCAGTGTTGTTAGTATTATAATATTTTATAGTCTGTTTATTTACTATACATATATTAATGGGACTAAATAGGTTGATGACGGCTGACCGGGATGTATGGAAGAGGAAGATATGCTGCGCCGACCCTAGATGAACTGGGAGAAGGGCAAGAGAATGATGATTATTTAATATATATTTATTATTGTAACAATATGAATTAATCTAAATCGCTATTTAGATTTAATCATATTGTTACTGACTACATCTTAAATCATAAGTAGTTGGTGTTGATGAATTTGTAATATGTATAGAAAAGCGATTGCAAATATACAACCTCATTCAATAATAAACCTTATTACAATGATTTGAAAACTCAAATCTGTATATTTTTAATGCAGTACACATATTTACATGTACAATCGGCCACGTTTATTGATTACTTGGTTATGTTACAAGAATACGTTGAATACTATGCGCACTCTATAATTTTTACTAGATACCTTTTGTAAGGCCGGTAATAATTTTGAATTCTAACACAATTGTTATTATCGGTTCTTATTAAAGAAACAATCCGCTAACAAATATTTAAACACAGATTGCTTTTGTATGTTTTAAATGGTCCATTGTCTTCCAAATCACGTTTACCTAACTTAGACATACAATGTCCTGATGTTTTGTTACTGCTATGTATTCATACAGAATACAGACCACAAAGACTCCGACGATTATAAAAATCTTACAAAACGGCAAAGCATTGACTAAATAACTTATGATCGGTGGGTATCATATATCTATGCTTATCCTCACGCTCGTAATCACCAAAGGGGTAGGCAGAGTCCTAAGTCGAGTTGGGATAGATGAAAAATTGTTAAAAACATGTTATTTGACCCAACATAATGTTTAATTTTTTGAGACCAATCAAGACCCACAATAAACTGTTTGATCTTAGCAACCACATTTTTGGCGTGGAAATTAAAACAGCCACATTGTGACGTCCAATGTCAGTAAAATAATTAATTTAAAAGAAATAAACTATTTATGAAGGCGAATAATTAGTTATATTCTCTGCTGAATGAATGAATGAATGATCAATTCAGATTAAAATCTCTAATGATTGTATCTTGTATCTGACCAAATACATGAGCGCAAAAACGCAAAGGAAATTGAGGATTCAAATGGCAACAGCTATAATTTTAGCATCGGTATTTGCTAGGCAGACTGATAGATTATTTTCTTAACCGTATATTATAAAAATATTATGATAATATACCAGCGTCACTCGCTTCACATATTTCTATTTCTTAAAATATTTGTCCAGTATTATTTTGAGACAAATATTAGATAACCTATGTTTGAATCCAGGTCATGTCTAAGTTGAATTGGATGCCAATTTTGAATTGAAACCGAATGGTGGTTTGTGTTGGTAAAATGATAATCATACATGCATCTAACATACGTTTTGAACGCATATAAGTGAGATTGCTGCAAGACCGACACTGATAATCTCTACACAACCTTTTAAAGCTATTGTTGGCTCCACAAATTGTGCCAAACACCTCTTCAGTTTGACCAGATCACCGCTATACCTACCACAGGCCGACAATAATCGTAAACAGCGTTTATTTTGGATACCGACGCGGACTCATGTTTTATTATGGCATCCATTAGAAACTTATGGGAATTTGAACCGGCCTCCGTCACACCGTAATGAGCACAAAATTTATGTGAAATTGTTGCAACTGACTTTGTCCGCGTCTTCGTTCCCGTGGGAATAGGGCATTTTCTCATGATAAATTTTCCTTGTTCAAGCGATCCATGTGAATCCAATTATATAAACCTTTTCGGTTTAATTGACCGTTAAAATCAAAATACGTCATTTATTTCTGTGTCTGTTTGTCTGCGCATAAAGTATTTTTTTTACTGGTAGGTACGTCTCCAATGTCTAAAATACCTACATAAGTTTATCTATGCTAAAATATTAGCTGTGTAAAGTGCACAGTTTCCAAAATTTTGTGTTTTGATCAAGTTAAAGTCTTGCTCATTCTCAGCAAGTAACCTTTTGTTTACGAATGACAATGATGGCTTGGCGACTAATATATTAGACAATGTTTACAGCAGATTATTTTCCTTACTTTGATCATACAAATGCGCGAGCCGCGATGCACTTTGATCACTACATAGCAAACTGAATATTTTACTGCTCTTACATAAAATGTTTTGTTCTGTCACGCGAGTGGAAAACATGTGGTTTAGGCAACGATCTACGTTAAGTTACCTATAATATAAGTTATCCACTGATGGTGATGATGCAGATTGTTCTTCTTAGAAACCCATAAATTTTTATAAGGTATCGCTTACATCTTATTACATAGATAACTAAATACCAACTACAAATTGATCGATATCAAGAAAAGAAACGCAAACATGATATTCATTGGAGTGGTATAATCTTTATAAGTAGTTACATATTTACACACAGCGTTTGCAATATAGAATATTGCTCTTTATTTGTTGTTACATTTTGTTTACAATATTATGACTAATCTATACTTATAATAAATCTGTAGAGAGGCCAATTCTGTACATGAAATATATTTTCAAAATAACTATCAGGGGGTGATTAGTGATCGATACTGATGCCAAAAATGCAATCAGTAAAATTTTTGTCTGTCTTTCTGTCTGTATGTTCCTTATAGAAACAAAAACTACTCGACGGATTTTAACAAAACTTGGTACAATTATTCTTCATACTCCTGGGCAGGTTATAGTATACTTTTCATCACGCTACAATCAATAGGAGCAGAGTGGTGAAGGGAAATGTTGAGAAAACGGGAGAAGTTACTCCATTTTTTAAGCTTCCGTCGCGTGTGCAGCCTTAATGGTTAAAGTTACATAGAAATCATGTATGACGGAAATTGTCTTTATAATATTAACCATAAATGCGAATGACACCGCTGGCACAGCTAGTACTAAATAGACCTACTTTTCATTAACAGTCCATATGTTTAAGGAAAATAAGTTACTTTGTATATGGAATGTCTATTTTTGTCTATACAATGTTAATTGGTTGATATAAATGTGTGAGTGAATGCTTATTGTTTTACAACGACCCTACGACCATATTTAACTATTTATTTGTTCGATCAATGTCTTTTAGTCAAACAAATTATTCCAACGATAAAATCTAATAAAAACCTCGTAAATATTTGCTGTAGTAACTTTACTTCATGGATCATCTTTCTCAGATACACATTTAAAGCGTTGAAGTGTTTCCATGTCTTTATTACCCTGGCGCGTAACTAGTCTGTTGAAAGTTTATTAAATCTGTTCACATTTAGTAATATAAGTACTTTAGTTTCCAAATTCGTAGTATTTTAATTTCGGTTATCTTTTAAAGGATATCTTTTAAGTGATTGAATATAATAGAATAGAATAGAAAACATTTATTGACCATTAAATAATACAGACATATGAAACAGGAACATACATTAAGTTATGGCCAACAAGGTGCGAGCCTCAGCATGCGGCAAGCGAACGTCCATTTCACTAGCCTTTATGCTATTAAACAATTTCTATCTATAACAGTGAGAATAAAGAATACATACACAATGTAAAGTATTCGGCGCCGGCACTAGTTTTTACGCTACTGAACTATGGTTGCCATTTTACGCGACGGTGTGATCGCCGGCCAGTAAAGTATGTCACGTTGCGTGCTCCACTCGTTCCCGAGTCCCGGCGTGATTGCGAAACGGTGCGTCCCGATTGCCCCATATGTTAGTGTTCACGTGGTCATTCCCGTTTTACGCTTTATCGCGCCGAGGAATTTCCTGGTCTCAATCCCGCCTGTATGAGTAAACGGCAATGAGTTTATTACTCTGATTGGAAATAGTAGTACCGTTGTAGCACACATCTGTAACAGATTTTACTACATAATAAATATGTACTTCAGTAGGCGGAATTCAGACGTGTAGAGAAACAATTAACTAGTGTTAACGTACCTATGTTATATGTTGTGTATATTTAAAATGCAAGTTTTTTACTTAATTATTTCTTTATATATATTCAGAGGCGACGAAAAGACAAAACCTTAAACCGGTCTTACATATAATTTAAATGGTTGTAATTATTATAATTATTATCACAAATAATTGATTCTGAAAAAATTAAGGATGCGCATAGCGCATATAAATGTCATACGCCGAGATAATCTTATGACATTTATAAAAAAAACTTTTTAATTTGTCATTGTACAGGTAGTTGTGTGATTGAGGTCTACAAGCCTCTATAATCTCTATAGAAATAGTTACAATATTTTCTTTAGGTACAGTATCTTCATTAAATAAGCAATTATCGACGTTGCTCATATCAAAGATACATAATGGGTTCATATTTAAAAGGTCATCTCATTCGTCCTTATATGTTTACAAAAATATAACAAAACTAGTACAGTACTTAATACCCACACGAAAAACATTCAGTTAAATGTTCTTTGAAAAGCAAATTAAACGTGACCCTCAAGTTAGGTACTCTAAAATGTTACGCAGAACATATAATTTTAAGTGAATGCATGCGATTTGTACACTTAAAGATCTCAAAAAAACCAAAGAAGCTCTGCTGAGAAAATAAAAAGCCTTTAATGTTCTTACTGCTAAGAATTCTGCATCTGATTAACCAATTACGAGTGTATTATGTCATCTAACATTTGCCTCCTCCGAATTTAATTCCGCTTTGACATTTTCAACTCATATCGCACGTAACTATGGGCTGACGAGTGACGTATTAATTACAACCAATCGGTTTCCTCGACGCTCTCTCGTTCACGTTAGTGTTTTATTTACTACGGTTGGAGTGCGACGCAACAACACGTGCTCTCCGTATCAGCTTCTCACGCGCACGATAACCGACGGCGCTAAAATGCCAATTTCATCTTTCGCCAATCCGGTACACGACCAGCGGTAATCCAGCGTGACGCCCAACTGTAGGGTGTCGAGGAGGCGTCACGGCCGAGCTCCCGTTCCCGTGGTAGCCAACAGTAAACATCGCGTGATCGATAGCTGTAACCACTCGCGAGGTGAGCTCGGCGCCTGTAGTAGCCCCGCATCCGAGTGGAGCGGTGCGCGTCTAACCAGTAACACCTCGGGAACAATGAGCGCCTTGACCTTGCGGCGCGGGGGGGACGCGCGATGACGCCACCGCGGCCGGCACGCTCGGCTTTCGGGTGCGATCCTCCGCGGACGGCATCCGCGTAATCAGCGGTCAGCGCGATTCCGGAGTAGTGTCGAAAATACCGGGGCGGTGGGCGGCACCGGGGACTCTCAGCTCAGCCTCATTCCGCGAGCCGGCGCCGACGCCGACGCGCCTCGAACGAACGACCGAGCCGACTCCGCCGACCGAGTGCACCGCGACATGCGCGCGCACCGACATGGGTAATGTGCAGTGCTGCGCCAGCGGACGCTTCCACGAGGGCAAGCCGCCCAAGAAGCCGAAGAATAAGAAGAAGAAATTGAAAGGGGTCAGCAAAAAGACTAACGGTGTGAGTGGTGGGAAAGGTAGCGGGAACGGTGGTGTGCTGACAGTGGTAACCGTGGCGGAGGACGGGTCCGAGCGCGCTGCGCCCGTCGCGGTGCAGACGCAGCAGGCTGCTCCCGTCGAGGAAGTGCCTGCGCCGCCCCCACAGAGCGAAACAAAAGCCAGCTTGGACAGCTTGGATTCTGCCGACAGCGCCTCGCGCGGGGAATCTATGGCGGCAGCGAGGGAGCGATTCTTCAGTCAGGTACGAGCCCGATATGTTCAGCAATATGTTCCTAACACAGTGCTGTACTCGTTACTCGTAGGTACGCGACGGTATAATCTCTTTATCGCGGAGGAACGAATCTGCGAAGTAGCGGAGGTTGCTCTGTTTCACATCAGCCAAGCGATAGCACTCTGGCAAATCTGTTTGCGCTCGCAATTATCTCGTATCTTCAATACCGTCAATAAATAAAACAGATGTTTGTTTACACGTAGGTAGAGCATCTATTAGCGACTATGTTATAGGTACTAAACTCAAGGTAAAGGGTAGCGTAAGGTTCCGTTTATAGTTTGTAAACAAACATGTTTATCGCCTGCTTTTGTTTTATAACAATTACTTTTTCACATGAAAAAGAATAATCCCAGGTAGGATTATTTTTCATGTAATAAAAATTAGAAAACAAAATATATTCTCACTAATATTAGAAATTAGAAAGTGTGTTTGTTTGCGGTGCTTTCACGTTGAAAGTCAGTGACGGAACAAGGAGTTTTTTTTTTAGTTATAGTAATGATAACACAACTGCTGTCTATCCCGGAAAAATAGCATACTTCCACAAAGAAAAATACAGTAAATTAAACACGGTTTCGTTTAAACAAAAAAATATAAAAAAAAAATTTTGTAAAAACAGATATTTGCAATGACCGATGATGCATTTATTTAAACGATACGTAATTTTTATTTATAATTTAAGTATAATATATATTTATTGATAAGAGTACCTATAAAAATTATCTTGACAGTTTTGTTTAGTAACGATAAAACACATTTGTAATGTAATAACAAATTTTATATCACCGTGCATCATAAAGTTAATTTAATTGAGAATGGATAGCTATAAAACTTACCATTATCAATTCCTATATGATAATGTGTGTGCCAGTGCCATTGATGATCTAATCAATATTTATACACATATGCAAATATACATATTCTTAAGTAGTGGATATATCGATAAAGTTCATCTTTATTTATATCGCCTTCGCGATAATGGCAGGCATAATTATAAATCTAGCATTTCGAACATTTATCATATAAAGTAGTGGACAATCATATGGTTACCATCTATACTAATATTACAAAGAGGAAAGATTAGTATTTTTGTATTTTCGTGTGTTTGTATGTTTGTAATTAATAAACTCAAAAACTACTGTGCTGATTTCAAAAATTCTTTCACCATTGGAAAGCTACATTATCCAGAAGTAACATAGGGCTATATTTTATCCCCATAATCCCACGGGAACTACGCGGGTGAAACCGCGGGCCGCTGCTTGTCATTAATATTTTCAAATACAAGTTATAAAAATTTGTGCCTTTTTTCCAAAAAAGAATTAAAAATTATACAGGTAAGTACAGGTTAATTTCCATGCATACTGTCAATCTTCGAGTAGGCTTTTTATTTATTACAAACAATTCTGTATTGTGTGCAAAACTAGCTCTAAATCTATTAAGTAGGATACTGTGCATTTTATTCAAAAATTCATACGAAAACACTGTATTGATCCATCTAGAAATGCAAACTCTATGAGAATCCCTATATTATTTTCCAGGATAGATTCATTCTGACAAGTAAAGCAAGCAAGTTCAACGTAAAATAATGTAATACATGTAATGTAACTTAAATAAGAAAATCGAATGGACACTTTAAATACCTAATGGTGTTTCAAAATACGTACCTAGGTAAATGTTAATTACTTTGGAAAAAAATGTTGATAACGTCACAAAACAGGATGTACTTTGTGCGCAAGCGTACATACAATTATACGTATTTTGAGTTCCGTAAAAAAAGGGAAAAACGGAGCATTTTAATATTGATATGTTTGTAATAAGACCCTTTTTTATAAAAAAATATTATATTTAATTTAAATTACCGATATAGGAACAGGTTTATAAAATAGTATAATATTTAATAGAAATTACCGGACTGAACATGTAATGTTAAAAAAAAATTGTAATAAGAAAATGTCAGTTCAATAAGTCGCCTATTTTGTGCCCTCATTTAAATTAAGACGTAAAATATTTTATGACTCCTTCAAATACTAAATTAATAATAATTACAAAACTTTTTTGTGATACTACCAACATAGATAATTAATTTTGTACAAAACCGTCAAGTCGCTAGCCCTACGCGGATACTGCACGATTTTTTTCAAGCACAATACTACCTTTTAGAGAGTGATGTACCGAGATGATCGTCTGCGTAGGACATTGATTTACAACCAGATACATTAATTTGCATACAACATGCCACAAATTACCCACTAAGTACAATATACTGCTCGGCTTACGAATCTATTATTAGGCGCCCGCGCAAACTCGGGTTTCCTCGACGCGTGTTTTCTTTTTGATACCTAATTACAATCTCTAGAAATGCCGATCTACGCATCATTAAACCCGTCAATTTCAAGAATTTTCCCACGCAATGAGCTGGCTAATTAAAAATAGCTACACACGCGTGAATTTCGGGAAACAGGAAAAACGAAATTGCGTAAACGAATCACAAATCTGCCCTTTAGTTAAATCGGACTGCGAATATATTTCGATATTTCAATTTGAATATGAAATTGATAATTAATTTAAACAACAATACCGGAGTGTGTGCAATAAAGCACCTCTTTATCAAAATAATTATTGTAACGATCCATATCTTATTATGTAAGTTTTTTAGTACGTCTATCAGTGTTTGCTAAACTTTCCCCTATGGGGGCGATTGGTAATACATCAGGTGCCTATACAATTATAGGCACCTGACAATTCTGTCAGATGTTTATGTCGGGATTTTTCAGTAACTTTATGGTAATATCTATTTAAAATCATTTGTTTGTTTATAAGACCACAATGATATTAATTTGGGTGTGGTATTCAGTGAGGTATGGAGACTTCAATAACTTGGATCGCTTATAAAGATATACAAATATCAGAAGGATCTGAAGCCTATCCTTCGATATAGGTCATTGTGAGTTAATCGAATCAATCTTTCCCGAGCTGCAGATACAGCCATAAAATTTGATGATATTGTAATCACTCGAGTCTGCAACATACGCTTGTCCGTAACACGGTCAGATATATTTATTTTAAAAAAAATTAAATCAGGATATATTTTGTATTCCCCGATTGCGTTTTGTATTCCCCAATATCTACGAGTGACTAACTCACTCAGTCCCGAGTATTCATGTCATTGACTCACTAAAGAAAGTGACCGAGTGAGTTTGATTCAGCGTCGGTTTTGGAGTGAGTCCAGGCGATTTCCCGAAATAACTCCCGTCTGTTCCGACATCGCGCAATATTTTGCCTTTGCCAGTGCTTTGTTACGTTTGTATATTACTTTATAATAACAATATTTTACTTATAACTGGTAGACAACATGTTGAAAGGACTTCCTTCGAGACTATCCAAGGTTTCAAATTCAAACTCAAGCATGTTGTCCTCTATGTAAAGTTTTTCTGGAAGAGTGATCTCTTCCTGTACGATGTATGACTAATTCATGATTCATAACTCTCTAATACTTGTCTTAATAAGTGGCTATGATAACAGCTTCCTATTGATATCATAAATAAAAATAAACAAGTATTTGTTTATTGGAGGTCAGTAGCTTTATTACATACCATAAATAAAAAAAATATCTAGTAAATATCTAGACAAATTCGGAAAAAAATTTGGTTGATTTATCTTGAATAAATAGAGCCTAGCTTGACGCTTATAAATCAAAAGCCTGATTAATACTCAGAACACCATCAGTCGCCTTTTACGATATGCCGGACAAGAAACTCAGTGAATTATTTTTTAGTCCCAGACTAACATGGGCCTTATGTGATAGTTAAAATATACGTGACATCAAAGGTTACATTCTTTATTATATCTGTTTCTCTAGTCACATCTTCGCCGTGAATTGTGAAATCATTGAAGTGAAAACAGTATTTGATTACATTATCACATGATAATGGACGCTAAGCGTGTAATTGCACACAGTATTTTCCCAACAGACAATGAAAATGTTATAACATTTATACCACTTATTAAAACAACGCATAATCATTATTTTACGTTGAGAAATAATATACTTACAATGTTTCCAATTCACCCATTACCAGTTTTATAAAAGCGAAAATTAGCATAGTTAGTTAGTTCGTTGTGAGTCCCTTTTTCATATATTAACGCTGATTATTTTACAAGTCCATTGTCCCATGTTGGTCTGGGACTTGGCCCATGATGATCTGGGACAAAAAATAATAATGTGCCAACTGTGGCTCTTGCCTAGCATGTCGTAAAAGGCGACTAATGGTTTACGGGCTTTTGGGTATGTGACTCGAGTAGGCGACGAGCTAGCCACTTGTCACTCCTTTTTCACAGCTTTCCATCCAACCCAGTCCACTGTCCCATGTTGGTCTGGGACTTAAAAAGAATATGCCAACTGTGGTTCTTGCCTAGCATGTCGTAAAAGGCGACTAATGGTATATCGAGTTTTTGGTGTGTGATTGTTTAGGTGACAGGTTAGCCGCTTGTCACTGCTTTTTCACAATTTTCCATCTAACCCAGCTCGGCTTTATTTTTGGCTGAATGAGGTTGAAGGGGCATGCTGCCCCTTTGACTTTGCCTACCCCTTCGGGGATTACAGGCGTGATGTTATGTATGTATGTATGTATGTATTTTACAAGTGTGTAAAATCGTCGTAAAATCGTGTGTGAAATTGCTTTTAAAATCGTCCCTACGATATTAAAAGCAAAGATGCTTTTGAAAATTGCATAGGTAACTTATTAACAGTTTTCAATGATCTAAAATTTTAATGATGTTCTTAAGTAGTATGTTATTGTAAATAAACGATAATTTTAAATAAATCTTTGATTATTTTTTCAGTTATGGAATCATACAAAAATAAACAGAGATTTTTATTCGATGAAACTGCTGTTGCAGCCTTCGACTTCAACTATTGCAAAAATTTGATTGCGTATTCAAGGTTCAGATCTCTTTAAAAAATCATTTTCAAGCTTTTAGGTATGGAGTTGTGAAATAATTTTACAACTAATATTTACATAAAATACGTTGCAATCAAAATGTTCAATTTCTTGTTATCACCACAACATTTTTGATAATTATTCCCTTAGAATGACAAGCATGTTGACACTATCTATACTTATAATAAATCTGTAGAGAGGTCAATTCTGTACATTAAATATATTTTCAAAATAACTATCCGGGGGTGATTAGTGATCGATACTGATGCCAAAAATGCAATCACTAAAATTTTTGTCTGTCTGTCTGTCTGTCTGTCTGTCTGTCTGTATGTTCCTTATAGAAACAAAAACTACTCGACGGATTTTAACGAAACTTGGTACAATTATTCTTCATACTCCTGGGCAGGTTATAGTATACTTTTCATCACGCTACAATCAATAGGAGCAGAGTAGTGAAGGGAAATGTTGGGAAAACGGGATAAATTACTCCATTTTTTAAGCTTCCGTCGCGTGTGCAGCCTTAGATAATGGTTAAAGTTACATAGAAATCATGTATGACGGAAATAGTCTTTATAATAACCATAAACGCGGGTGACACCGCTGGCACAGCTAGTCTGTAATAATAACTCGTAAATCAGGGCATAATGATATGTAAGTACCTACCTAATAAAAATCTATGTATTTCCTTCCGACCGATTATAATAAAAGTTTAGTGGAAAAATACTTCGTCCATTATTTACCAATACATTCAATTTAACATCATCCATACATACATAACATCACGCCCATAATCCCCGAAGGGGTAGGCAGAGTCAAAGTCAAAGGGGCAGCAGGCCCCTTTAACCACATTCAGCCAAAAACAAAACTAGGCTGGGTTAGATGGAAAATTGTGATAAAGAAGTGACGAGTGGCTAGCTAACATCACTCCATCATAAACACTACTTACTATCTATTAGTCATGTCGTCATTACTCTCACTATTAAAGGTACATCAACTTAAATAAGAAACTGTGATTAAAAATTAAAAGTATCCCAAATGACTTGACACTCCACGTCCCCGCAAAACCGTTAATCGGACAAAATATATGTCAGAGCCTACAAAATCAGAAATAGCTGTGTTTACGTTCTCGTAAAAAAGTGTACGTGTCGCTATGTCTTTATTGCAAGTAGACTTTCAGTTCAGCGATGAGGGCTAGCGAAAGGCACCCTGTATTGTTAACTTTAGCTCTTGTACCATTGTAATAAGCGCGACAATTGAATGGGAAACAATGCGAAGTACGGTGCCATAAAATCGACTATCTATGTCCGCTGATTTATTGGTGCTATGGTACGATGCTTACTAATGAAAGCTAAATGAGTTTAGTAAACATGTTAAAGTTAACCAGGGATGGCAATGAGGGTTTTTCGAATTAAAACATCAGATAGATGGCGTAACTGTGACGTACGGTCTTGTCACCCTCCTCGTTGGTAAGTTTTCAGAACAAACTGACATGCTGTTAACAAAGAGCCAATAGTGACAGCGATAAGACCACGAGATTCCTCGTGCCATCTGGCGGTTTTTGTATTTTTAAAAACCCTCATTATGTTTACGTACAATAACGACCAAGGTAGGAGTTAGTTTAAAAACCTGTAAGGATAAGATATAAAATTTAGAAAGTACACACGTAGGTACTTGTTATTGACTACTTGATCGACATTATTGGATCGATCGATCAAAAATACGTCATTATTAGTTGTAAACTCTTACACCTATACAAAACGTAATCACATATTTATGCAATCAACATAAATGACACATTGGTTGATTCAATTACACGTCATCGAATCAAAGTAATAATGTGTATGCTGTTAAACGTTTATGCTGTTAATATTATATATTAAAAAAATCAGTCGAATTCAGAACTCCTTTTTTTTTAAGTCGATTAATGAGGCCACTTTTACCCATAAAATAAAATTCCGTTAGATGGATAATAGTGTAAAAGTTGTGACGAGTGGCCCATCTTAAGCAAGCGAGTTTTCGGCAAGCAAGTTGACGAACAAGTCTTATTGTCCGGCTAAAAACACAATGTCCAATACACCATTACTTTTACGACATGCTAGGTAAAGAACACAGTACCTAACAGTCTTTCAAAATCCCCAACCAACATAGTAAGTACATACGTTGTTACGATATACTAGTGGTCACCCAGTGGTCGAAAGTTTTTTATTTTTTTTATTTAATATACTTCTTATGCATATCTATGCATAAGAAGTATATTAAATAAAAAAAAAAGTTTTTACCATTGAGCTACCACTGCTATCTAGCAGTGGTAGCTCAATGGTAAAAACACGCGCCTCTTAGCCGAGGAGTGCGGGTTCAAACCCAGGCATGTACCTCTAGATTTTTCAAATCTATGTACATATTTATACCACTAGCTCGACGGTGAGGGAAAACATCGTGATGAAACCTGCAATTTCATAACAACTTTGAATTTGTAACCATGATCCAAAAATTGTCTGGTTCAACTATCTTAGGGTTACGAAGGTCAGATCGGCAGTCGCTTCAATGTAATTACCAGACCCGCTATATTCTGGATCGAGGTCTAAGCGGACCCCGTCCAAGCACGGGACGAAACGCTAGGAAGATGACGATACTTCTTATGCATCTATATTAATAATTTCGTGCAGGGGTACGGTAGACTCGATCGAAACCTTACTTGAATAATAAAACATAAAAAAATAAAAATTTCGAGTCGGCAACATATATCCGCAAAATTCGGTTTGTCGAGTATTTTGTTAAATTCTAATGGTGCTGACAGACAAATCGCAGTCGCCATATTCATAAACGTCACTCACACCGGATGACATTTTGAGTACATACGTTCCGTTTTAGCTATTAACGTAGGTACTCTGGTTAAGTGTTTTTTCTTAAAACCTGAGATTGGCCAATTGCCATAACATTAAATAAATAATACTGTCCTTAACCCTAAAATTTTTTAAGTTGAAGTTCTTTTCGAATGTTATTCTACATGTTTCAGTATCCATTTAGTTTTGCATAGTGATTTACTTTGTATGGATATACAAGTAAGGAGCGGTGGTAGCTCAATGGTAAGGACACGCGCCTCTTAACCGAGGAGTGCGGGTTCAAACCCGGGCATGTACCCCTAGATTTTTCAAATCTATGTACATATTTATACCACTAGCTCGACGGTGAGGGAAAACATCGTGATGAAACCTACAAATTCAAACAACTTTGAATTTGTAACCATGATCCAAAAATTGTCTGGTTCCCCTATCTTAGGGTTACGAAGGTCAGATCGGCAGTCGCTTCAATGTAATTACCAGACTCGCTAAATCCTGGATCATGGTCTAAGCGGACCCCGTCTAAGAACGGGACATAACGCTAGGAAGATGATGGATATACAAAGTAAATCACTAAATATATATCATAATAGCTAAATGGATATAATAACTAAATGGATATCATACCGAAAATCGTAAGTATTTCATAAAATGGATGTGAAAAAATGTTGTATATAGAAACATTTTATGAAAATTAACCTGTGAAAATAGAGAATATTTATGATTTTCATAATAAGTACCTTTGCCAACTTCTCGGATGAGTACTCATTGAAAAATTGCAATGGTTTTACTTGGTTTCTCAACATCATTATTGATTTAGCCAGTTTGTATAACAGAGAGAAAAGATCTTTTTTTTTAAATAATAGTAAGCCAAGTAATAAACCAAACCTACCTAGCAAAGTTAAGAAAAAGCCTGGGTGCTTAAAACAGAGAGGTTTACAGAAAATAAACCATAAAAGCTATTTGTTTTGATAATTTAGTTAGTTTATTTTGAAAGTTGATTTAAAATTAAAATTATTTTCGTAAGAACTTTTGCAGTTTTAATCTACTAGGTATATTTATTAAACACAATGAACGATGCCCTTAATAATAAATTAATAATGATGAATCGATGCACGAAAGGATGATAAGTAGTGTTGCCGCTCGATAGTCCTATCGATAGACTATCGATAGTTGGGCATAAGCAATAGTATCGATAACAATGCCTTGCTTTGCCTATAATATTCCTTGAGAACCGATAACTACAGAAATATCTACCTACATGTGTATTATCACATTTTACCCGAGCGAAGCCGGGTTTTCATCTAGTAATTAAATAAAATATATTAGCATTCTGTGTGTGTGCGAAATTTCATACTCCTCCGTCCACGCAATTTTTGTAAAAAGGGGTACAAAGTTTTTGCTTCACGTATTAATATATAGATAATAAACTCCACTATACTCGTACTTTAAAAAGATCTGGTCCGGAGTCACCAAATTAGTGGCGCATGAATTCAAATTATCCGAGACGGAGATGCGTCTAATTTAATAGCATGCGCGATTAATATGAAGCTCAAAAGACGAAGGATCTGCTCGCTTGATATATGGCTCTCGTTTGTAATAAATTGTTCCAAAAATTCACCGCACGAAAACATACATACATGTAATCTCGCCTGTAATAGGTACCAAAAACAAATGGCATCTTCGTTGATTCCACTAACTGTCCTCGAATCAAAGCAATTGTAACACATACCATAGGTAAATACTAGGGATGCTGGATGCAGCAGGGCTAATTTGTGCTGATATCAGCTGGATTGCTTGTTCATGCATTCCAATCCCTAATAGAGAATGAAATCCAGCCGCATTGCACCTGCAGATGCCAGCTGAATTGCTGAAACCAGCAGTGCAATCTATAATACATACATAACATCACACTCGTAATTCCCAAAGGGGTAAGCAAAGTCAAAGGGGCAGCTAGCCCCTGTAACTATTTTTAGCTAAAAATTAAAAATAATAATAGCAATATAAGTACAATAGTAAGAAAATATAATACATACATACTAACATTCGCACAATCCCCGAATGAGGGTTTTTAGAATTAAAACATCCAAAAGATGGCGTAACTAGAAGGTCACAAGAACACAAGTCACTGCGGTATTGTCACCCTCCTCATTGGCTAGTTGTCAGACCAAACTGACATGCTGTCAACAAGGAGCCAATATTGACAGTGATTAGACCACGTGACTCCCTCGTGCCATCTGGCACGACGGTTTTTGTATTTTTGAAAATATTCAATGATAGCCAAGAGTCCATGGAGAAGTGAGTTATTACAACCATTTAAAACCAAAAATAAAATCGAGTCGGGTTAGATGGAAGATTGTGAAAAAAAAATTGTGACAAGTGGCTAATTCTTCGCTCTTAGTTTGTAATTGAATAGACTCGTAAAATATTTTAATATCATGAATTAAGTATGTTGTCAACATTAATTAAATTATTTGGATGTATGTGAATAGAGTGTTTAGTCTGTGATAAATAAATAAGTACTGAAATTAAATTACCCAGATGATTTTATATTTTGGGAGACTAGACTTTATGCTACCAAGACAAAATTTATAAAGAGTAACAGTACTTGTGACAACAAAACCAAATAATGCCGTAATCATATCTGCAGTTAGCATCAAACGGTATTTTATTAATAAAAACAGTGACTAGTAACTGACCACAGTTTAATGCTTTTATAAATATAGAATGTTAGCAGATTTTTTTGAGTCTTCTATAAAGATTATCTGTATTTTGATTATATTCATGTACACCCTATGTAAGGCCCTATTGTTTTTGTGATTATCACACATTCTCACCTTAAATCAAAAAGTTTTAGAGCTAAGTAGGTATTAAAACTATTCCCGCACATATTTGTGTATTAAAACTAGTGATGTTCCGGATATCCCTATTCGAAACATCACTAGTCCGCACAAGTTTTGAGCTATGGATACTAGGTCAACGGATAGACGTACTTAAATACGTTTATAACCGTACTGTACGAATGTCCATGTACATCACACGAAACATTTGATCCTAGCGGGATTCGAACCCGCGACCCTTGGTTTTATGGCCAGGGACTTTGACCACTCGACCAACGAGCCGGTCAAAATTAAAATAAAATTTTATTTTCATATTAAAGCTTGTATTAGTTAAAAAGACATCAAGAAAATATAACCAAGAGCATCTCGCACCGCTTATAATAAACTCCACTCAAGGATATTTGCACGACTGTTTAGCGCCACTGCAACAATAACGGGCGGCCTTGGACAAAACCGGAGGATTAGGCTTGTTTAATCTGTGCGCGCTTGTATAAGTTGCCTGAAAACATAGAACGTATGCTCTACCTATGTGATATATGGATGAAGTATACGGAAGTCTGTTAGTTTAGTGATTAACGATTAATCGCAGCTTCCGCCACTTTAATTCGGCTTGTAGGTACCTTACTATCGAGTTAAAAACTTTAATAGGTTTATTCTCTTGACACCATAGAACACAAGGATATAATAACGTGATATGAATGGAATCTAGATCAATCGATAAATTATATATAAGAAAACTATCTTGATGTTTGGTGCATTTAGGTATTATTATTATCTACGATACCTCAGTCCTACAATTTGTTATATTTTAAAAAACAAGCCAGGCAGAATGTTCTCGGTAGTTTGTCAATAAAAAATCGACCTATTTTGTGTCATTAAAAGGTTAACAATACCTATAAAATCTTTAAACTATTTTACGCCATTAAAAATTTTGTTTTTTTTTCATTCAAATACAAAACCTTAATTTTAGTAGGTAACTGTGGTTGTATGTTTTTTAATACTTTATCTATAGGTACTTACTAATATTATAAAGCTGAAGAGTTTGTTTGTTTGCTTGAACGCGCCGCTAATCTCAGCAACTACGGGTCCGATTTGAAAAATTCTTTCAGTGTTAGAAAGACCATTTATTGAAAAAGGCTATAGGCTATATAACATTAACCATAAACGCGAGTGAAACCGTTGGCTGACTAGTTCGAGATAAAGTACGGGAAAGTCTCGATTCTGTATAAAGTACGTTACATCGTTAAACAGTTTACGATGCTTCGTGTAAACAAAGAAACATGATATCACATATCTAATTGTGCAGGCTATGATTTACTGCACTTTCCGCCGGAGACTACAACATAATATACGGCCATGTATATTAACTAGACTTGTATAGTTATGGATTATAATATTATAAGCTAGCCCTTTACATTTTATGATATTGCTTAGTTTAGGTAGTAGTCTAGAATTTAGTTTTGCTATGTTACCAATAGATGGCGGTGTCTGTACTATAGCTCGCGATATTGTTTCGTTTTTCACTGCACATATATATAGGTCCGAACAACATTTAATTAACTGCTTGGGGTGATTCCCGCTCCCCCGCCAGTCCGGTAGGTAAAGGTAGTAAAGGCCGCCTACGGCCAACTAACGATGCCCTCTCAAAAAAAAAAATTGTTAACTGCCTTCGTTCATAGATCCCATGAAGATATTTTATTTCATCAATTTCACGGTTTCACCCCATGGGTTTTTACATTATTGTACATTGATATTACCCAGGATAAAGGGGAAAACATCGCGATGACGTGCACATTTCATATAACTATGGATATGTAAACATGATCCAATTTTCTGGTTCCGCTATCTAGGATTAAGAAGATTAGATACGCAGTCGCATCGATGTAATAATTAGACTCACTAATTCCTGCATCATAGTCTAAGCGGACCTTGCTAAGGACATGACATAACGCTAGACCAGAGGAGATGATATCCATTCTAATGTAAAATTGTTGAAATAGTTTAGTTGCCATTCAACAGAAACAAGGTATCTAGCGGATTCGGGAGCCAACCCGTCGTGACCCCAATTCGGCTAGTCTGTAGACACAATTAAACTTTTAGCGAGACACCGTCCAGCCGTCAGACACACTGTTGTAACCGAATTAGTGTATCCGTCTGTCCTAAGTGAGTTATCTACTACGGGCTCGGTTCGGGTCAATGGCGCATGACGTCATATAACATATAAATCTTGTATTCCTACTGTGTTTGCGGTTACATCGCGTATTGGAAGCGGTAACGCGTGATTGTTTAAAATATTTTTTGTTCAATAAATAAATGAATATTTATTGAGTAGTGTATATTTAAGTAGGTGTTGGCTAAAATACATTCTCATGGTGACTATTATTTATTTGTGGGTAAAGAATCATCTGCCATGTATTTTATTAATAACATTTTGAAAATTTATTTACCAAATTGACTCTGATCTCTTTACGCACGTCACTATACACAAAGCAATATATTGCCTATAACATACAAAAATACATAGTGGCTATATAAAAATAATAAAATATTTTTGTAGATAGATATTTATCTATTAAATTATTTATTTACCTTACAAAATCCACTGTCTCTTTCTTCGTTATATTAGTGCTAGTATATATGAGTTACTAACTTATTTTTACACTGTGACGCAAATGAGTCTGGTATGCTGCGCAAGCGCAAAGTATCGGCCGCACCCAAAACGTGAATCTCAGACCCGACATGGTGTTTTAAAATGCACAGATGAGCTGAGCAAAAGAAACGATTCCACAGAGCTTAACTCGAATGGTATTTATTTATGTAAAAATATATTTTTTTCAACACATCACGCCTGCGAAACCGCAAGGGATAAACAGAGTCAAAAGGGCAGCAAGCCTTTTTAAACCAATATTGGCCAAAATAAATAATTGTGTTAGATGGGAAATTGTGAAAAAGTAACTAGCTCTTCGCCCACACAATCAAATGCTTTACACCTAATATATCATTGGTCGCCTTTTACGACATAATAGGCACGAAACACAGTTGGCATATCATGTTTAAGTCTTAGACTAACATAACATTAAGAAACAGATTCCACAGAGCATAACATAATGGTATGGTATCATCTGTATAATTTTTTTTACGAATACCTACCTTTTTCGCCGAAATTGAAACAGGTGCCAATTACAAAAATACTGGCAGGTAGAGAGACAGATTACATTTGTAAGGGTTTGTCCTTTAAGTTTGAAGATCATGAGGTCTGATCACCAGTGTCTAATATATCACCAACCTAAAAATGCATTTACTTTGCGAGAATACCTACAAATCACAACGTTATTCAAGCTTCCGTTGAAGTTTTCTTCTGTCTTCTAGAATTAAGTTAAAGAAAAACAAACATAACATCACGCTCATAATCCCCGAAGAGGTAGGCAGAGTCAAAGGGACAGCAGGGCCCTTTACCCACATTCAGCCAAAATCAAAAATGGGCTGGGTTAGATGGAAAATTGTGGAAAAGTAGTGACAAGTGGCTAGTACGTCGCCTACACAATCACATACCCAAAAGCCCATATACCATAAGTCGCCTTTTACAATATGCTAGGCAAGAAACACAGTTGGTACATACTTTTTTAAGTCCCAGACCAACATCGGACTAAAGAAAAATATTATAAAATTAAACAAAAAGGTTAAAAAATGTATACGCAACTCTGCTGCGTTTAGTTAGAGCTTTCAAAATTCAGCGAAGATTTCAAACATTGTATGTCTAGAATAAAATAGTCCTTATTCGAGGTAATACAAACACATTAACCTAACATATCCTTAAAAACGCTAAACATGGTCCTACTTTCTGGTGCAACATCCCTATTACTGTCAACACCTGCATACTGGTTTTTCTCTTACAAATATTACTACCGACTCCCATGAAACAGGCCTAGCCCAGAGTAGGGGTCATAGAATCCTATTAGTATTATTAATGCGAAAGTTTGTGTGGATTTTACTCTTTTACGCAAAACTACTGAATGGATTTTAATTAAACTTTACAATAATATATAATCATACAACCGAATAACATATAGGCTATGTTCATTGACGTGCCAAGCGAGCGTTGCCGCAGGCAGAACCTAGTTTAGACGTTATTCTGGCTTTTGTGTTATGTCATAGACGTTATACTGAGTTCTGCGTTTTGTCAAATAAACAATTTTTTTTTAAATTATAAATGCAAAAGTAGCTCCGTCTGTCTGCCTTTACGCCTTCACGCATAAAATGAATCGGGTGCGGTAAAATTTAGCACACCTAAGTTTCAACCCTGAGAAAGGACATAGACTTATTATCCTGGACAAATTGATAAATCACTTAAGATGCATAATAGAGTTTGATTAAGATGCATTTGTAATAGACTGAACTCCTTATGGTCGGAGCCGTGGGCAACTACTAGTTCGACATAAACTTTTTCATCCGCGATTCATTTACTCACCTCATGGCACGATACGTTAAAAGCTTCTGATTTGTAACATATCTACTTTAATAGTAGACAGCGTTATATCTGAACATCCTTATAGTATTTCGCGAGATAACGTGTGAACTAATTTTTAAGATGACTCATTAACAGTATAAAAAGGAATGCCTAGTCTAAATAGGCTAAATCTAGATACTGATTCACGATTCGCACCCACGCCCGAATCAGACCTAAAGAAAAACATTACTAATGATGGATGATAACGTATGATTGCTGCCGTAAATAAGCTTCAATGCCTGCAATTTGTTACACAATTGGCCTGTCTATAAAAGAAAACTTCAAAGAAATCTTTGAATTATTTATTTATTTTACTGGCCACTAAACGAGTGCTGTGGAATAGATTAGGGGAGGCCTTTGTCCAACAGAGGGACAACACAGGCTAATAATAAAAAAAAAGTTTACTTTAATAATAAATATCAACCTTAACATTCACCATTCAATATATTTTTGGATGATAGTGCAATACCGCGTAAGTAACAATTTATCATAGGGTCGAACTATAAATTTTATTTGATTCAAGGTTAGACAATATAGCAATATCTACTTATGCGGTAATTTAAGCTTCTATCTTTGTGCATATAAATTAAAAGCGAGAGAGTATAAACAATGAACAAAGTGTAGTGTGTATATATTCATTTAAATCTTTTTGGGATCGAACTTTCGGTGATTGCATCAAATGCATACGATCTGCAGAACTGCTCATTTTATAAAAATTACATCCCTATTTTTAACAATACCAAACTTAACACTTGAATGATGGTACACAAATCATACTCTTTAAGCTTAGCATTTAATTAATGTTTAATTAAATCTTAATTTGCTGCTAAGCCTAAATTCAGTTCTATGTCACGTAGACAGCTTATAAGATTAAACACAACTCATGATTACCTAATAAATAGTAATAGTCTGAGAATTTACAAAGACATTTTACGATCATTGAACGTCCGAGGTTGAATGGATCGTCGTTCATAGAATTATTGTCATGAATACTGCGCACATGATGAATTGTTTGTACATCGTTTGCGCAATTCACTTTGACAAGACCCGGGACCAATCTGCGTTATCGGTTTCCATTTTACGACGAGAACTGACATTAAATTTACATATCCGTAATAGGTTTGCAACATCACGTAACAGAGTAAGACTGTATTTGTTTGATCTTCGAATAGCGATGCCTACAATCTTTTTTGACGGTTGGACCACGTCTGAAATAATTTGTCTTGAGATGCAGGTAGCATTCTTGATGCGCCCTGCAGGGGGGGTGACGAATACTCCTGAGGTATCCCTGCCTGTCGTAGGAGGCGACTAAAAGGGCCTTTGGGGTCGTGGAAGCTTGCGGGGGAGCCTTCTCGCTTTCAATCGGCCCCGGAGAAGGCGACAGCTCGAGTGTAACACCCAGTCCGTTATGGATAGGGTACACTGCTGCCTGTGTTGTCGCAAACACCATAGGTGTCTGGGTCGAGAATTCCACTCTTCCCGAGATGGGCCGCAAGGCGGCAGCGCGCGCTGCGTAGACTTTTCGAGAGAATCCCGTCAGTGGGGATCCCGATAGTTTTGCGTTAACGCCCGAAGAATGGCAGCCGTGAGGTTTAGTCGGTAGGGGAACTGGTGTTGCCAGCCGAGTTCCGAGCCCGACACAGCCCTTGTAGACCCTTACTCAGGCCTACTTGGATGGTGCGTAAATGCATTCCTCACGTACAAAAAAAAAAAAAAAAAAGGTAGCATTCTTGATATCACATGTTAATTATCTAGGATCAGTGTAGTATGTTTTGCCCTCATATGCATCCTGCTCTGTCGACATTGTCGATCCCAATCTGATTTTACTCATGTCATAACCTTTCTATCCAATACGTCAGGAATAGAGTAATTTAGACTTGTTATTTAGATTTAGACTCTTTCCATGACGAATACACATGTAATGAGAAGGAAAGCATCTCTCAGAAATACACGTTATAACAAAACAAGAAGGAAACGGTAATTAAAATACTGAGTTATGTAAGTATTATGGGATATTTTGATATTTTGATCATTATAGTATTGAGTAATACATAAGTCTCTTGTGTCGTAAATCTGTTTTCTAAGACAATTTTTGTTTCAGAATAATTTTACTAATCTATAAAAAAATTCATTTCCATTGTCGGTATTAATTTTAATAAGAATATATGAACTATTTCATTTAAGTTGATAAATAAACAGACAAAGAACAAAGCGATTCTTTATAAATTTCTTTTTTACGTACGGTACGGAATCCTAGAAAAATTATCCGTCCAGAGTCCAAAATAACATAGACAATTATTGATCATTCTTATTTTTAGACTAATAGCTAAGCTACTAATAGACGATTAGGCCAATTACTCTAATAATACTACACTAAATGTATGTCGCTCTTTATTGCGCTGTGTATTTTTAGAAGTCGTGACGTGCTGGTCCTTGGAAACGAGCGCTGGTTGGGAGCCAATTACGGCGTTGACTTTTCACCGCGGACGGCGTGTGGTCTCGATGAAGTGTTTAGAATTAACAGGGTTGACACCCACTCTGACACTTATCAATGAGCGCCGAGTCGTTTAGGTGTCATTAATAAACGCGATCTTTTATGTCGTAACGTCTAATATCTTTCATAGCGTGAAGCGGGCGCCAGGATGTAAGAATCAAATTAAAGTTGTAGCATGTCGTAGTTGATAAGATGACTAACTGGTAATAAGGTCTTAAGTATACCATCTATAAATAGTTAGGAGGCTTTTTAAAATATCATTTTTGGCTACAAGCGATCGAAAATTAAAATGGTTTAGAAAAAATATTATAAAGGTAGGTACTATGGTAATTTTCTTCCTTATTATTCTGATATGTAAAATTTCAATAAAAAAATATTTGAATTTGCTTATGAATTTGCGTTATTATCGATAGCGAGTTATCTAATTCGGCTTTATTCAAATTGACGGTAGCAGGAATTTGTCAATATGCGTGAATGTCAAAATGATATGCAGATACGATGTAGACATGGAAATTCCATCAATATTATCGACTTATTATCGATTGAATAAATCGTTGTGTTATCTGTGTTTGGACAGTAGCCTATTAATCAAGTGTCAAGGGCCAGTGTTATTAGGAAAAGTACCATTAGGGCCACTTTCAGGAACTGAATAAGGTGGTTACTGAAGTCAGCATTATGTATACATGACATCATCATCCTCCTAGCGTTATGTCCCGTGTTTAGACGGGGTCCGCTTAGACCATGATCCAGGATATAGCGAGTCTGGTAATTACATTGAAGCGACTGCCGATCTGACCTTCGTAACCCTAAGATAGGGGAACCAGACAATTTTTGGATCATGGTTACAAATCCAAAGTTGTTTGAATTTGCAGGTTTCATCACGATGTTTTCCCTCACCGTCGAGCTAGTGGTATAAATACGTACATAGATTTAAAAAATCCAGAGGTACATGCCCGGGTTTGAACCCGCACTTCTCGGTTAAGAGGCGCGTGTCCTTACCATTGAGCTACCACCGCTCATTATGTATACATGACACCACGCCCATAATCCCCGAAGGGGTTGTCAGAGTCAATGGGGCAGCAGGCCCCTTTAACCACATTCAGCCAAAGTAGTAGTGACAAGTGGCTAGCTTGTCGCCTACACAATCACATACCCAAAAATTAGTCGTCTCTTACGACATGCTAGGCAAGAACCACAGTTGGCACTTTCTTTTTCAATCCCAGACCAACATGGGACAATTGGCCGGGTTAGATGGAAAATTGTGAAAAGGTAGTGATAAGTGGCTAGCTCGTCGCCTACACGATCACATACCCAAAACCCCATATACCACTAGTCGCCTTTTACGACATGCTAAGCAAGAGACACAATTGGCACATTTTTTTTAGTCCCCGACCTACATGGGACATAAGTTCAACTACGTAATATAGCTTAAATAAGTTTGGTTATTACATTGTTGTCTCCTCATTTTACTCAAAGCTTAGACAGGGTTCGACAAGTTCAGAGTTCAATATGTAATATATGTAATTGGGTTTTGGAAAACAAAGTAGTAGTAATTAATTAGTTAGGCTTCCGATGTTTTCCACTAACATACTTTACATATCAGGCGTGCTTACTTATATTACTTTAGCACTTAGTGCATAAAAAAAGTCATTAGTGCATTAGTGTTCTTAGTAAAAAAAGAGCACTTAAACTTCATTGCTTTTGTCAAAAACAGCATTTCTTCAAATGGGGACTAAAGTAGGTATATTTATTTTTATTAATTGCATAATGGTAAAGAGCAGTGAAGGATTTAAATGGAGGCTTGCTGGTTTTTCCTAGTGGAGACACGGGTGGTTGGTGCGGGGGCACCGCCGTCCGCATCGTACGCGTCTCTGCCGCCCCCGGACCCCCTGCTATTCCCGTCGCCCCCCTGTCGGGGGAGGGCATGTGGTCGCTGAAGGGGGTTATGGTAGTAAGGTTCAACTATACCCATGACGTCCCTCCACTCGAGCGATGAGGGGTACAGCGGAGTTTTAGGGGGTAGGCCTTCTGGTTTGGATCGCGGGCCGACAGCTTTTAAGCTACTGAAAATAAATTAAAAAATTACGGTATCGTGCATAAAACTGGTCACAAAGAAGATCGAAAAGTAAAACTATCTAAAACGGTCTTATAATAAAATTTATTACATCTTTTGTTACGAGACGGTTATGAGAAGAATTTGAAATAAAGAGGACCGATATACCTACTAAATTTTTAGGTCAATGAAATTATTTTGGCTCTAATCCAGAACCGTCATAGTAAAGTCGTTGAAATCATTTCATAGAAGTCGTGGTAGGTGTTCCAAGGTCGGGTGTATTTGGACGTTTTGAATGACTGGTGAAGGTTCATTTGTTTCTAGGAAATTTCTTAAATTTTTTAAACGTTTTTAAACCATTGGACCAACAATTTGCTGTCCTAAAATACATTATTGCCCCAGTAGAGTCACTTTTTGGATAATTTACGACTTAATTATGAACAATCTAATAGTCTAATGTCTTTGCTGGATACAAACCTATCCTCAATGAAAGCCGTTATGATAATACCAGAGACCAATGTGAATTGGTGGATAGATCATTTATTACTTTTTGCAAAAAAAATATAGCTTGTTTAAGTAACCTAGAAATTTACATTTGCATTGTGTCCAAATAATAAAACTGCGTCCTAAAGTCGACAAATGGAATATAAATATTTAATATTTTAATAAATAAGTACCTAACAATTTAAAACTACCTCAAATAGTTTTAGCAGATTTTAAATACGAAGAATTACTTCAAAATTTAATTCTACAGTATTTGAAGTCAGTACTAAATGAATACAATATTAAATGTCTACTGGAAACAAATATCCGGCCAACGCTATTATTTCAATTCAAATCAATTCCACATCTAGTTCGCCTCGTTCATTCATTTGAATTTCGTGGCTCGGGAATTCGGTCATTTTGTAATTTAGCATTATCTCGCAAATGGCTGACGGAAGTAAAGATTGTTGAGATCGTTGCCCTGTTGACCGGCCGAGACTGTGTACATACTCAGACCACGCACATTGTGCCACAGAGTAAACGTAGAAAGGACTTGAAAGTCGAAGTCCAGTAGACTAGAAAGAAACTAAAAGAATATCCTCTGGTAATCTGCTAGAGCTGACCTAGTTTCGACCGGCTTCCAAATTGGGATTTTATTGATGGTAATATTAAACTGACATTTTAAATAAAGTTTATCTTTCTAAAATAAAAATAATAATAAAATAAGGCTATTACTTTCGAAATCCCCATTCGGACCTAAGATTGTTAAGATTCGGAGCAGTCAGTGATATCTATCCGGTTCTTAACTGCCGCAAACATGCTTGATTTTTCAATAAAGCGTAAAAACAAGTAAAACTAGTTTTTAATAACACTGACGTAATGCTTGAATAGTAATTGTGTCGGTGACAAATTAAAACCCTCATTCATACATTATTTAAGTTCTAAAAGAGCACAAACACAGCGCAATCGAAAAAGAGAGAGAGAATAGGCATTATGTTATCATCGAATTTACAAACCTAATTTTATGGTAACCTCTCTCTTTCATTCACCTAAATTCTATTAATTATTCTTAAACATGCGTCATAAAATGTTAATTCCAGTTACATTTTTATACCGCATTAAGTACAGACTATTTATTCCAAATGAATGTATAAAGAAAGTTACGATTTGTTTAACGATTTTAGTCAAAACGTTAAGTTCCATACACAGTGTTTTGTAATAAGTATACTTAAACAATTTATTTATTAGAGAACACTTTGGACGTTACATATCATTTCTTTGAATCTCAAATTATTGTGGTTACGTGTGTTTGTTTGAAGCGATGTATAAACGTTTGCACTGACGGACCCCTCTTTGGATGTCTATTCCAGACTTTTTTAACAGTAACCCTGCTGTTTTGTAGCTCTGTGGCGACGCGTCGCAAGTCGACAGTGTCATATTTCTTCTTTATTCAATTTCCACGCGTACGCATGAGTGACATGTCCGTTCCTGGACGCGTGGGTATTAACCGAATTAGGGGGCACGCGCTGATAACGATTCTGATAACCTGGTGCTTTGTGGACCTAGAGGTAACTCATATACTGGCTCTATCCAAAAAGTAAATAAAATATCAAGTGATTATTTGAATTTGAAGATAGTTCATAGGCCATTGATGAGTTATGTTACACATATTTCATGAATCTTGATCCTTCCGTTATCTGATGGATGCGACGACTATCGGTGGCGCAGAAGTTAATGCGTTTGACCGGATTCGTAGTAAATTCTAGTCAAATGTTAAAGAAAACAAAATTTCTTTGAATGATTTGAAATAGGAGGTTCAAAGATTACCGTCTATAGTCTTATGGAATTCTAGCTTAAAAAATACATTTCTGGCAGACCTAGTCTATTTCAGTAATTTTTTTACTTACCTATTATTCTTAATTTTTATTATGTTTAAATATTATTCAATTGAAATTTATTAATTCTTCTATAAATATTAATAACAAATACGAACGTGATATTAACACCTTCCAGCGCGCTGCCTGCAAATCACATGCATTCAACTTTGATTGAAAATAACCTTCAGGCGCTTCTGTTTACTAATTACTACTATGTATTGTATAACCTCTATATTCCTAATAAAACGGTATTTGTATGGTACTTAATATTATTATGATGAATAGAATCATTTTAATTAAATAAATAATTTAATATGCACTATTCTTAGAACTTCTCACAATTATCCATCTAACCCAGCCCATTATCCCATGTTGGTCTGGGACTTAAAAATAATGTGCCAACTGTGTTTCTGGCCTTGCATGTAAAAAATGACTAATGGTTTATGGGGTTGTGGGTATGTGATTCTGTAGGCGACGAACTAGCCACTTGTCACTACTTTTTCACAAGTTTCCATATAACCCAGCCCAGTTTTGTTTTTGGCTGAATTTGGTTTAAGAGACCTGCTGCCCCTTCGACTCTGCCTACCCCTTCGGGGATTATGGGCGTCATGTAATGTTTATGTATGTATGTATGTTTGTTGATTCTTAGAACTCGAATTATAATACATTCTCATAAATAATTTCTTACTTTAATACTTTACCTACTAGATAAGTGTTATGCCTGGGTATCATTATTATTTACCAAACCTATTAAACCAAAGGATAACACAATAGCCACTACTGTTAAGGAATTAAAAAAAATCATAGTCTTGCGCAAGATGCTTTACCTACATAAATGATAAATAAACAAGTAGCTCTATGGACTCTGAAACAAAATACTCGAATGATTTATCACGAATTCTTGGTTTACCCGAACGATATTAGCAACAATGTTTGGTTATGTGGTCGACGTACTGTAGTCC
This sequence comes from Glyphodes perspectalis, assembly GCA_951394215.1. Taxonomy (NCBI): domain Eukaryota; kingdom Metazoa; phylum Arthropoda; class Insecta; order Lepidoptera; family Crambidae; genus Glyphodes; species Glyphodes perspectalis. The sequence continues at coordinate 11,909,063 of OX596203.1, read as the reverse complement.
GCTGTGGCAGGATAATGCTGCGATTGTCGTGCGCGGGCGCCGCTTTGTCGCATACGTGCGTTTATAGCCGGACTTATCTGAACAAGTCATGGCAATTATCGTTTACTGATTATTGCTCAGTGGGGTTAAGCATTCTATTTATTGGAGAACGTAATTGGCGCCGTAGGATATGTGTTATTCTGTTTAAGAGAATTCATTAAAGAGTACCTACCTACTCTCGATGTAGTTACATAAGCTTTTAAGTACAGGACAACGAGGTTATAAGAGACTGCATTAAGAAATATTTAAGTAATATTTTATTCTTATAGCGGAGCGGAGAGGCTATACATCATCATCTTCCAACGTTATGTCTCGTGCTTTAGACGGGTTTCGGTTAGACCATGATCCAGGATTTAGCAAGTCTGGTAATTATATTGAAGCGACTGCCCATCTGACGTTAGTAACCCTAAGAAAGGGGAACCAGTAAATTTTCGGATTATGGTTACAAATCCAAAGTTGTTTGAATTTGCATGTTTCATCGCGATGTTTTCCCTAACCGACAAGCTAATGGTATAAATACGTACATAGATTTAAAAAATCCAGAGGTACGTGCTCGGGTTTGAACCCCTCGGTTATGAGGCGCGTGTCCTTAACACTGAGGTACCACCGCTCTTTATTAGAGCCTATACAAATAAATAGATTTTTGATTTTAATTTTGATTTATAGTCTCCACTTTGCATTATGTTTTGCGAAACGAGGTACTTAATCTCCTCTATGTTTAGAGGTCTTAAACAGGTGTATAACATTTATTTAGACATGCAAAATCCAGATTTGTGAAGATAAACATGTAAAGCACTTACCATTAAACTACCGATCAATTTCAGACATCTATTATCTTAAAATTCGTGGAAAAGTCAAGGAAATAAAGACAACAACCAACCACGGTAAAACTCGGGTGTTTCTTATGAAAATAAACTCTCAAGCAATTGTGAAATAGCTTTAAACTTTTATATCAGGAAATGGTCGATTCGAATTTCCCATGATCTATTTTCTACATTGTAGTTATTTCGGAGCGCGCAACTGATTGTTTATTTGACCTAAATACCGGACCGAAATAAATAAAATGGACATGGGCGATATTGTATAACGACGTCGAGCCGGGAATGCAGATTAAACGAACGATGAAATTTATGTCTGACAATAAAAAGGACTAATGGAGACATGATGTTCAAAAGAAATCAGTTTTTTTCGTATTAATGAGTTTTATCAGAAACAATTTTTTATGTCAATTACTTCATAACACAACGTTTCTAACAGGCATCATAAGGCTTATTTTGTGTCTGGAGCTATTATTAATAATAATATAATAATAATAATAACGTTTATTTCAGATTAAAATCCATACAAAGTTGTTAGTGGCTTCTTAGAAACTATGTTAGTGTTATTTGTGCCAATTTAATTTAAAAACTTCGTCGTCCCACCCACATGCATACGCGTCCAATGCATAATTATGGGACAACCAAGTTTGTCTTTAATGACACTCAGGACGCCAGTATTGAATGCGTTTCAACGCCTATTCGAAGCTTACCAAATATATAGACCTAGAAGGACTAAGCCCGCCATAGGTTCGGTTCAAAAATAATTGAGGCCCTATCTACAAGCAGATTATCACATTTTTAAAAGTGCAGTATACTTTTAGGACTTCATGGAGACCCCTCAGGACCAGAGGCCCGGGGTGAGCGGCCTTTCCAAACTCCATTTAGTCCTTCACTGCCAGTGGCCGATTTACAGTCTTGGCCGCCCTAGGCCCCAGGCCATAATTCTCAGTACTAAAGCGTCATCACTTAATTTTTATTATGATTGGCCGCCTCTAATATCTGGCCGCCCTAGGCCCGGGCCTACTGGGCCTTAGGGTAAATCCGCCACTGTTCACTGCTGAGCCTGAATCCTGTCGCAAAAGTTCCCCCAACCGCTATAAAGATACATTATATACATGAAATCAACTAACTGTTTACATGTCGCATTATAAATAAGAAGGTACAGTCAATTCAAATTTACATAAAGCACAGGGAATTCAGAATTAATAGCCGTTGGCGGTCGCTAAGCTTATTTATAATGTTCAAACTCAAGATAAATCTTATTGACGATATGTTGATGTGATTGGCCAACGCACTAAACACCTTGAATGACAGAGTAATAGCATCATTCAATGGTCTTTCTGAGTACTTAGTAGAGAAGTGACCAATATTGGCAGACATCCCAGATATTTAATTTTATATTTAATTTTATTCTGAAATTTAATGTCCCCAAAAAAAAAATTTCAAAAACTAGTTCCTTTTTTTTGGGCAAACGGCGTCAATAAAATAAATTAAAATATTTAACTTTTCTCCATATTTTTACTCCAGTTGTTTACTTGTTACTCTCTCATGTAAACAACTGAAGGAAACCAAATTAAAAAAAAATTACCTGAAAGCCAGAAGACCTTATTTTTCTGAATGAAACACGAGCAAAGCCGCAGGCACAAACTAACACAATTTTATTTAAGAGTCCGCCTGCTCGATTCTCCTATAAAATGTTCATTACCCATTTTAAGGGCTTTTATTATTGCCGCAGAGTCTAAGTGATGAATGGCATATGGAATACTTGTAAAGCCTCATTCCGTGGTTTTACATATTGAAACTGTTTTTGTTAAGGCTAGCGCCAAATACATATAGACATCAATGTTGTATACCTAGTTGGAAATATATAATGCGGTCATAAATATAAATATTATTGATTAATTTAATAGTACCTACTTAGGTTTAAGGTACGTGAATGCAATGCTTTTTGGGTTTTTGAATTGAGTACATAATCGGCATATTTAATTAATCAGCGGCTAACATAGCCGAAATAAGTTTAACCGATAAAACTGATGACCGATCGTATGCACATCACTTTTCCAAGATAATAAGGTTTTCAAAATAAATAAGCAATTTAAAATCGATAAAATCGTGTGTGACATTGTGACATGCTAGTTATCACATAGTTAGATGACTTTTGCATTCACAAAGATAAGTAAATGCAATAGACAGCCGAAGAGTTTTACATCTAATCTAACTTTTGCCCACGACTTCATAGTATAAATATTGTTATGTTGATCTAAGTTTACATATTGTACCCAGTTTCAGATAATAAGGATGACACATATTTTTCGCTTAATCACATTAACATGAAATCACAAAGATAAAGAGCATCAAAGTTTTGGAGTGGGGGTTTGCGCCGTCACTATTTAGTCTAAATTGTACGAATGTGTGACGTCACTCGCAACTTGTATCTGTATGCCTGTCTGAATGTATTGTATCTTCGTCAATGTTTGCTTGACAAATAAATAAAAAAATACGTATTCAATATTTTTTTATAATCTGACTGACGGACTAAACATATTTTTTTTGTCATCTTGCCTATTCCGTTCAACTGTTAAAATGTGATTGAGTAAATAAAAATCTTCAGACGTGGTACGAGAATCAATTGGCTTACTCAAAAAGTGCAAAAAATATGCTATGCATTTAACACGCTTCTTGAAACTTAATTACGGAAAATCTTTTTGTGTTCTTAATGAAATTATGAAAATTGACAGAACAATAAGCCGGTGAAAATTTATATTAGTGAATTAGACATTGGCAAAAAGAAATCTGGCAGAGATTTTGTTGCCAAAAAAAGTCAAGTTTGTCAGACTTTACAGTTTTCTAAATTCAATTCGACTGGCTCGATGGCGCATTCGGTAGTGACCCTGCCCCATGCGCCAAGAGTCGTGGGTTCGATCCCCACTCAGGACAAATATTCGTGTGATGAATACTTGTGTTTGTTCTGTGTCTGGGTGATCCAATATTTATAACTATATTTGTAATACCACTGTTGATTCTGATATCCGTAACACAAGCGCTGAAGCTACTTACCACGGAGTCGGATCAATGTATGTGATGTAGATTTATTTATTTATTTAATTTACCTGAAAACCGTCAAACTGACAATCATATTAGGATAGGATAAATATAGAAAGAGACTGGCTCCTACTCTCTCATAATATACAAATATTTTTTTACTTTAAACATTTAAGTACCTTATAAAACCTAATAGGTATTATATAGAATACTCCCTTTTAATTGACTGCACCCATAGCTTGAATAAAACAGCATTAGCTAAGATGGACGATATAAGCTTGATCGAAGCAACACAATAAATAATTATCCTATAATCTATGCCAAGGATAAGGTTAAGCGAGATTAACGTCGAGTGTTTGCGTACAGATTTATTTTAACAGACAATCTGTTTACGTAATTCATAGTTACTGTGGTAAACACTTGAGACAAACTTGTATAGGGCCATATTTTATCTGATTATGTCACAGCAAAGAGGAAGAGTTACGATTTTAACAACCTGTACATCGTCGGTCTAGATGTAGATACCTACCTCGAAACTATTTTTTTTTTGTGAAATTAGATGTTGATGCATAAACAGAGGCTTTCATGTTAAGGCAAGTTAAGTTAAATATGTGCAGTGTGCACTTTGGTCCGGGTCCGAAATTAATGTTTTTTTTTATAAAGCTTCAAATAGTATTTCCGGTCCTAATTTAGGGGTGTTACTTTTATAATAAATACATCTCCTATTACATTTAAAGTGTAAATCAATAAAAAAATAAAAGTATGTATTACAGATTACAGTTAGTTTTAAAATAAGTTTCTCCTGTAAATTTTGACAGTTTGCTTGCATGAACAAGCTATCACATTTAGACTGACGATTGTATGTATGTTTATTGCATATAAGTAAGCATTTTTCTATTATACTATTCATCCAAGCATTTGCATACACCTACATGTGAGTGATAGATCTATTCTCCTTCCTTTTGCCACATTTTCCACCTTTCCTGTTTCTTTTCGCGTAAACTTCATCCCTAATCCTCTCCACCCATATCCACTATGGTGACATCTGTTATTCTATTTATCTGATCAAAAATCGTTAAATACAAAATACAAACTTAGAAATATCAAAATCTGTGAAAAGAAAGACCTATTTGTTTTTTTAGGGCCTTAGTAACAATTTATTAAAATTTCGAAAACTAGGTGTTTTACTCACAACAAAGGCTACTAGGCTTATAAACTAAGTGTTTATCATTATAACACAGTTGTCGAGTAGCTTATTGTAATTCACGGTTACTGTGAGACTCGTCTCTCTCTCTCTTTCTCTCTTCCTCTACTTCTCTTTTACACTTCCCGACATACCTTATTAGCAGATTGACGACATTATCAAGTTCATTTAGCAAGACTTACCCGCGAGAAGTCGGCTTAAGATCAAACATCTTAAATGCGTGACACATATTTCATCAAATCATACAGAGTAAACATATAGTATATCTACCTGATCACTTTAAGGCTGAGCAGATGAATCAGTGATAAGCAACGTAGGTGTACCTACTGCTGTTAGTAAACATTATCTACTAGATAATGTTAACGGTCATCTGTGCAAATCTATCTTATATTTGACTGAGTGCTGAATGTTACGGAGATGATATTGTTGCAGTTTTGTTTATTAAAAGACAACTAACTATTTATACCCGCGAATTTTGACGTGTGATGTCACGTTTTCGTTGTGGATTTACGTTTTAAATTGTTTGACTACACTGTAAACTTAATTTACGGCAAATACTAAAATAAATTAACCTTTTATATTTTTCGACCAACTTCAAAAAAAGGAGGAGGTTCTCAATTCGACCGTATATATATATATTTTTTATGTGTGTTCGCGCATAACTTCCGCATTTATGAACCGATTTCGATGATTCTTTTTTTGTTAGAAAGGAGATATCCCAAGGGTGGTCCCATGAAAAGGAAGCCAGGATCTGATGATGGCATCCCTGAAAAATCGATAGGAACCTTCGAAAATCGTAGGGGCGACTAGTGCGTTTGTAATTTGTTTCATTGCAGTATTTTAAAGCACTACAATTTAATGAAGGTCTAGAGTCGATCTGATGATGGAGCCAAAAGACAGTCGAGGGAACTGACTTCAAAATTATAAGTATTAAAATACGTATTACTTTGGCCTCAGTAAATTATTTTTTTACTTTTATTAGGTTCGTTTTTTTTTTATGACGACGACGAAGATATTATCCACCTATTAGAAAATCACAATGAAATCTCTTTCTTTTTTTTCCTAGCGTTATGTCCCGTGCTTAGACGGGGTCCGCTTACACCATGATCCAGGATTTAGCGAGTCTGATAATTACATTGAAGCGACTGCCGATCTGACCTTCGTAACCCTAAGATAGGGGAACCAGACAATTTTGGATCATGGTTACAAATCCAAAGCTGTTTGAATTTGCAGGTTTCATCACGATGTTTTCCCTCACCGTCGAGCTAGTGGTATAAATACGTACATAGGTTTGACAAATTCAGAGGTACGTGCCCGGGTTTGAACCCGCACTCCTCGGTTAAGAGGCGCGTGTCCTTACCATTGAGCTGCCACCGCTCAATCACAATGAAATCTATCCTCAAACAAAAATATAGACAGCCCATTGTGAACTGTGTCATAAAATAAACTTTGATAAGATAACGACTAACAACGACCATCTCTTTTCAGGTAAGTCAGGATGTGCCTACGTAAAATCTGGTGAGTGTCGCGTGACTCAAATACCAAGAACACTGGAATTCCTTACAAGGTAAAACGACCTGTACCTATCACGATGCAGTCACGACGATGTCGATGCAACGATGACATAGATGCGAACAGAACGCCGTTGTTACTTACGTTAGTTCGGTACGTAATTTTGTGGCCAGGTTACGTATTTCGTGAGGTATGTCGGGCTTTTCAAGATCAGTCACCAAGTCCAAGTTTACGTTGAGAATCATTCGTGAATCATTTGCCTTTACACATTTCGTAATCTTCTTTATTGAGGGGTATAAGAGAGTTACCCTTCTAAAAGAAGATGAATCTATTTCTCCCATTTTTTTCGGTTCTCTCTGCCTACCCCGCTAGGGAAGTGGCGTGAAGTTTATTTAGTTAGTTAGTTTTCTGTCTTTACATATTTGCTTCCAGCAAAATACCATCCACAACGATATTAAATTAATGTTGGACTTTTGAAATCGCATTTTGTGATAACTAAATCTATAGTAAGTAGTACAATTAAGTCTGCGATATTTTTAATTGAGTTGAGTAAAAACTTTTTTATGACTACGATATCAATCGTATCAGTAGTACTTACAGACATAGCTCCTCGACGACTGCAAATGCATCAACGATCAAAAGTTTAAAGCAGCTTTTGAGTCAACATCCGTCTTTATTACGGAGTCATTGAAATAAACTAAGTAAACACTCTCACTCCAGAACTTAACTCTTAATTCTATTTAGTTTGTTACTTAATTATAATCGGTTACTGATCAATTCCTGTTATTTGTTTGGACACCATAAAACTATATAAGAAATAAACAATAAATGAAGCAAAACAAGTATTATTTAATTATATAAACAAGGCTTTAAAGAATGATCGCACTTTCTTATATTATATTCTACTTAGGGTGGTACTTACTGGGAGTTAATATCCAATATTTAAGTATATATTCGTAATACCTCTGTTGATTCTGATATCCGTAACACAAGTGCTTAAGCTACTTACCTCGGAGTCAGATGAATGTATGTAATGTCGTTGGATATTTATTATTTATTTATTTACTTAGTATTCTGCGCAATAAAAATAACATTTTTTTATGTAATTAAACTAATTACAAATATAAGTTCTACTTTCTATCCTAGCTCTAACGCTAAAGCGTTACAGAAACAATACGACAAATACTTAGACACGAAACTGTTTGCTTATAATAGGAATTTGTTCATTTCATCGTATATGGAGATAATAAATGTAAAGTGCTAGAAAGTTCGCGGAAAAAAAAATATAAAATCATTGATTCAAATAAGCCATATCTATACAAACTGAGGTGTGTAAAGTTGCCGTAACAAAACCAAACTGATACTAGCAAGCATGTTCTTAGAATTCTCTAGAACGTTTATCATTGGATATAGGAATATTTGGAAAATCCGTTAAAATGTAATGTAACTGTTAGACAAATACTTTACTATATACAAGACGATCGAATAAAGAATATAACAACTACTTACATACCATAGAAAAATAATAAATTCTCCAGACTGACACACCAATTCCCTAGTTCCAAACTAATTTATAAGCTTGTCCTATGGATACTAAGTAGGTAAAATACGTTCTGCAAACAGTTAAGGAATGGACTCTTTTGGAATTGATTCAGGTATAGCTTTCTTAAGAGTTAGATAAGAGTCATCATTTGATACCTACGTCTACGTACGATCATACAAATGATCTAATTTCAGATAAGGTATTTTATAATAAATACATTTGAATTTATCTAAACGCATTTTCGTTGAATGGATTCAAGGATATATTTGAACCATTATTAACGTCCCATTAATGGAATAATATTGTAGGACATCACCAGTTCTTACAAAGCCTACATACATACATAACATCACGCCCTTGAACACATTCAGCCAAAAAATAAAACTGGGCTGGGTTAGATGGAAAATTGTGCAATAGTAGTGACAAGTGGTTAGCTCGTCGTCTACACAATCACAAACCTAAAACCCGGTAAACCATCAGTCGCCTGTTACGATATGCTAGGCAAGGAACACAGTTGGCACATTATTTTTAGTCCCAGGCCAACATGGGACAACCATTACCCTACAAAACCTACGTGTAGTCTATACCTCGATAAGTTTATTTTACGGTTTAATAGTGTTTTACATGGTCTGTTTACCTATTTAACATTAAGAATATGTTTCTAAATAAGTATGTTTGATATAAAATATAGAATGGTATGATTAACTTTTCTTATTAAGGATAATTTTAGTCATTATAACGCGATGCGTGATTCACAAAAACGTGACATACTAAATTATTTCAGCGATAACGCGGTTTGTAATCTAAATGTTACGCGCTCAATCGTAACGCCGATATTTTTGAGAAAGTATGGATTTTTTAAATTCCAGACATATGAGTAGTGGTTCATTTTACATGTGCCAGCGGTGTCACCCGCGTTTATGGTTAATATTATAAAGACTATTTCCGTCATACATATTTTCTATGTAACTTTAACCATTAGGGCTGCACACGCGACGGAAGCTTAATAAATGGAGTAACTTCTCCCGTTTTCCCAACATTTCCCTTCACTTCTCTGCTCCTATTGATTGTAGCGTGATGAAAGTATACTATAACCTGCCCAGGAGTATGAAGAATAATTGTACCAAGTTTCGTTAAAATCCGTCGAGTAGTTTTTGTTTCTATAAGGAACATACAGACAGACAGACAAAAATTTTACTGATTGCATTTTTGGCATCAGTATCGATCACTAATCACCCCCTGATAGTTATTTTGAAAATATATTTCATGTACAGAATTGATCTCTCTACAGATTTATTATAAGTATAAATTAAGAAACGGCAAGAAACTCGATAGTTAGTTTTCATCACTAAAATTAGAACAAATGATATCTAGAAATAAAATTATTTAATGGCAACTCGGCGTTCATACAGTAAATAAATAAATACAGTTTCTAGACTAACACCAACCTACACCAATTCCCTAGTTCCAAATGTCCATGTTATCACGAGAAACATTTGCCCCAAGCGAGATTCGTACCCTCGACCCTTTGTTCTAAGCTAGGGTCTCTAACCACTTCACCAACGGGCCTGCCTTAAATAAACCAGTGAAACGACGTGGTTCTTTTGTTTTTAAAATGCAAGCGACTCCCACTTACACATTTTAGGTACATTACCAGCACAAGTAAACTGAGCCCTTGGTATAGAGTGACACTATTAGCAAATCCTCGTTCAGTGGAAGTGGCCAATGAGCGACGGACAATAAAACCATAATATTGTATGCGCGCGCACGTGGGCCGGCACTAAACTTAAACAAATAACTTTATACCCACTCTATTGGGATGTCCTGTTCACTGCCTCACTCCTTAACTATCGCAATGTACGGAATGCGGTGTAGGGTATGTAGGGTAGTTGCGGAAACGGTGTATTTTCTGCATGCAGTTGTTAAGGCTGTTCTTTGGAAGAAGTAACGTTTGAATGATTGAAAATCTGATCCTTACGCGGCCTGTAGCATAAATGCTTTTCAAAGTTTACTTCAACGAAGATAACATTTAATTCTATTTTTGATGGAAGTTTTGACTGGCCCGTTGGTCGAGTGGTCAGAGACCCTGGCCACGAAATCAAAGGTCGCGGGTTCGATTCCCGTCAGGGGCAAATGTATCGTGTGATGAACATGAACATTTTGTACTCGAGTCATGGATGTTTATAAACGTATTTAAGTATGTGTAACCGTTCGCCTAGTATACATAGTACAAGCATAAGCTAAGTTAGGAACTAGGGAATTAGTGTGTCAGTCTGGAGAATTTATTTATAGATAAAAACGTCGATTAAGATGCATCGGTTGTTAATTTAAATTAAGGAAAACTATTCAACGTCACCGAGGGTTGTCGCAGAATTACCTATATGCCTGGTCAATAAGATCTGGTCTATCTTAAACAGGACAATAACTTTTGCAAGCGTTATTTATTCATTATTCAAACAGAATGACGCCTTACATTTATCACCGAACCAAACCCAAAAATATATTTTTTATATTTTAATTTAATAGGATTACTACTTTGTTCCGGCCTCGCAATCTAAAATCCTGAATTGTTTGTAATAGACTTTCAGTATCTTTACGTAGTATAAAACAAACTGGCCGTTTCTGTCTGTTTGATTAGATCTCTTGAACTACACAAGGGATGTTGATGCGGTTTTCACCAATAAATAGAGTGATTCATTGGGAGGTTTATATGTATAATTTCATATTGTTTTATGCTGACCGTGCGCTAGTAACCTATAAAATGCTAACTTACTGAGATAAGTATAACTTGTTATCAATTAACGTTACTCGTACACCTACATTAGTAAAGATATCTCGGATTCTGTCATATGGGAAATGGGCAGTAACAACCGTGTTTAGGCTTAAAACAACGCCTACTGTCGCATCCGTATAACGTAATGTCAAACCGCACATAAAATGTTTATGTATAATAAAAATATTTAATTACAAGATTGTAGCAGGCATTATGAAAGGAACAAAAGAGGAGGAATACTTAAATTAAAATAATAATATAAAAGACCCAAGTATATAACTACATAATATGTAAAATATATTTAGCAGTTAAAAAAGGTCATTCACCTCATGACCCATCGCAACGTGTATTTTAAAGTAGAGGTTCCTAAACTTTAAACATAATGAAACACCAACCAAACACTTTTTATTTAATGGAACCAAAAGATTACTAATTGACACTGAAATTTATAGAATAATATTTAAAAGAAATATGTAATAACATTGAAACACATTATTCTTATCTGAAAGTTTAATTTTTTTTTTAATTTTAATGTGAACAATGAAATTTTAACGTCAACACAATATTTGTAACCGTGGTAGTATTCAATTGGTCTTGTATTTTTTAATTTGTCGTAATTAACAACTAATAATAAATTATTTTGGCGGAACCCTGATGAGTATTCTACGGTACCCCTAGGTTCCGTGGAACTTACTTAGGGAATGCCTTTTCTAGAGAACTGTAATTTCTATGTCAACGTGATAAAAGAAAAATGAAATCAGTATTAGGTAGAAATCAGTAGGGGTAGCTTTGAATGTAACGTCGGATCACATGTGAATAGTGAAGAAATGACCATATCGTCATTTCATGATTTTTCAGTCACGAATGTGTCATGTTAGCCTAAATCTCATTCACATTAAAACTCATATTTTTTTCCACGTAATCGGCAAAATATGTAGGTATCATCAATATTTTGTGGTAGTCACTTTAAGTGCTATGTAAAAATGTGCGATTACCTATATCAAAAAAAAAATCAAAAATTTCTTTATTTGCTTACAAAATAATATATATATATATTATATGCAACTATATTCATGATCCTAGCGTTATGTCCCGTGCTTATTTGGGGTCCGCTTAGACCATAATCCAGGATTTAGCGAGTCTGGTAATTAGATTGACGACTGCCGATCTGACCTTCGTAACCATTCGATGAGTGAACCAGACAGTTTCATGGTTACACAACCATAGTTGTTGGAATGTGCATGTTTTATCACGGTGTCTTCCCTCACCGCCGAGTTAGTTGTAAAAATACGTAGACGTGAAAAATTCAGGTACCCGGGTTTGAACCCGCACACCTTGTTTAAAAGACTCCCTTACCTTTGAGCTACCACCACTCTATCATTATAACGGTTATAATTATAACATTATACCTACCTATAAAAAAAAACCCGCGAGTAACATGGTAAATAAATAACAACCGACCAATGAAATGCGAATTACTACAATTATATTCATATTATCAATAAATAATATATTGTGTATTATTTACTGTAAAATTTTAAAGTGGGTCCTAATGGGTAATCCTATATGGGTCTTTTTCCTTTTTTTCAAACAATTGATACACAATTATCAGCTATTTATCAGCTATAGTCCGATGATATAAGTATTTTATACAATAGCCATTTAAAATTATGACTATGACTATTTTATAATTATTTTTATAATAATTATAAAATAGTCAGGGCTGGGCTATATAAAACTGGGCTTGGCTAGATGGAAAAATGTGAAAAGGTAGCTAGCTCGTCGCCTACACTATCACATACCCAAAACCATACCATTAGTTTATTAGTCGCCTCCTACGACATGCTAGGCAAGAACCACACATGGATAAATTTTAGTTACCTACGTAGATTCGAATGATAGCTTCTATAATAATTAGAATTGTAGAAGCTCCGTAAACGCCCAAGCTCCGTGGCGAGCCCAATAGAGTCACTTACTCCCCAAGCAGGACCCTCAAACAAGCTTTATTTAAGTATTATTGTAATAATTACAGCTTGAGAGCATTCGGCGTATTCTATCGTTTTATGTTTTTAATTGAATTTAGAATTTAGTATATTTATTTCTTTGTACACTTATGAGTTTCTATTGCCAAAGAGTTATTACTACTAAGGAGGTTGGTTGCCTGACACTAATATCTACAAACTTCATATAGATACTATTTAGAATACTTTTACTGACATTGTTTTCCTTAACAGCGAATCATAAAACTGAATGAATGTCTCTATTCGATGTAATGGGCTTTCCTTACAGATAAGATTTACTATCTGCCGGTTACCGGAAAAGAATTGCATGTTATCATTCTTCTATACTGAGAATAGACATTAGGTGCTTCCGATGGTGTCATAAAGTTAGGAAATATGCAAGCACAATAGTGCATATTTTATCAGATGTGATTGTTCTTACAAAGTTTGTAATGTTAGTTTTATTGTGAATATCAGATTACCATAAAACATTGTTTATGAAAAGATTCTAGTAGCTTGTTACAATGCATCAAAATAGATATCATTTAATACTGCTATACTGTCTGGTAATAATGTCGGAAAAGTTGCGGAAGTTTTATCAATAAGTCGATATCGCAACAGTATCGCTACTAGATGGTATCTGGTTGATATGGTGTTTATAAAGCGATCATGATTAATTTCAGATTTTTTGTTCAAATAGGGTGTGACATATATATACATACTCGTTTAAGAGCAGTAGTAGTCCAATGGTAAGAACACGCGCCTCTAAAGCGGTGCAGGTTCAAACGCAGTTTCGAACCTCTGGATTATTCAAATCTGTGTACAGATTTACAACTTGGTGAGAGAAAACATCGTGATGAAAACTGCACAATTTAAATACTGTGGATGTCAAAGTACAGTCACGAGCAATAATATGTATACATTGTCACATTTTTTTAAATATTTAAACTTCTACCATTCCTACAACAATTTTCCCTAAATCACCTTATTTTGACACAGTTCGAAGGTTAATCAAACTGTGTCAAAATAAGGTTAACATTTGTTTCACATTATTGGCATGGAGTGGTAGAAGTTTTAGAAAATTCAAATTCAAATTCAAAATCTCTTTATTTATATAGGCTTCAAAAAAGCACTTATAAATAGTCAATTTAAACAGAAAAAAGGATTACCACCGGTTCGGAAGGTAGAATCTATCGAGAAGAAACCGGCAAGAAACTCGATAGTTACTCTTTTAAATGCAAAAATTTACAATTTCGTGCTTAATAATCTATAGGTACTTATTAGGTAACAACACTGCAGGTGAACACTTCATTATGAAATGTGACAATGTATAGGTACATATTATTGCTCGTGACTGTACACATGATAAAATTTGTCTGGTTCCCAATCTAAGGTGATGACAATCAGATAGGCAGTCACTTCAGTGTAATAATCTGATTCGCTAAATCATAAGTCATAGTTTAGACGGACTCCAATTAAGCACGGGACCTAACTCTTATACCAAAACTAACTAACTAACTAAACTTCACGCTACTTCCCTAGCGGGGTAGGCAGAGATAACCGAACGCCATATGGCACAATCCTTACACACCTCCTCAACTCTTATACCAGGCTGGTGATAATTATTTTATAACCTTAAAAAGAAATAGAAAAACAAAGTATCTACCTTTTGTCGTATGAATACACGAGTCAATGCGCTACAACCCTATCGCTATAGTTATTATTAGTGTATTGTTTTATAGTATTGATTGTAGTACCAACGTACCAGTGGGAGCGAAGTGTGGAACCACCTATTTGTTTTGGTTTAGATCTCTCTACATTTACTAATAAAGCTAGCCTAGAATGATTGTATAAGGTGTGTTATGATTCAGTCCTCCTTTCGTCTTGTGTTCATAGAATAAAAATATTTTGACAAATGACATCGTGCGTGCGATAAACTATGTTGTGTAGTAACGATAACAAAAGATAATCTAATTTAGGCCTGGTTGTACAAATATTGACTACAAGACCAATGGCTGGGAATGAGAATCGAGTTTAGATTAACACAAAATAATATCTATAACGTACGATAAAGATAGTTTGTCTTATAAAATTTTACTAAACGTTCTAGAAAATTCCGGTTGTGTCAACCAGATATGAAATGAATAGGATAAAAAAATTCTGTTTAGTCCATCAGTTAGACCATAAAAAAATATTGAACACGTATTTTTTTATTTATTTGTCAAACAAACATTGACGAGGATACAATGCATTCATTCCCAAGCCGCCACTTTAAAAGTTTGATACTCTTTATTTGTGATTTTTTGTTAATTTGATAAAGCGATGAATATGTATCTTGTCTTTTTTATATAATCTCACTGATGGACTAAATAGAATTATAGTTTTTTAATGCAGTCATCATCCCTACTGGGGAAGCAAAAGTGCAGGATTTTATCAGGTTTCATTGATCAAAAACACACGCAAATATTGAAATCTATTAAACAATATTTAAAATCAATCGATATTAACTACATTGCATGTTATGCGATCGTAAATTATACATTTGATATTAACAGCTCGGATATTGCAATGGGTCAGACAGACTATACGTCAAACGCAAGAGACGCGGGTTAGATCTTTCACCAGAATCAATATGGAGGAATGTTAGTGAAACATTATTTCTCATTTTAATTGACCCAATCAAATTCACACAACAAACCTTAGTAGGTAGTAGTATTGGATATTTATTTATTAGATTATATTCTCAGATTTTCATCATAATATATCCACAGTTGTATCATGCATGATGTTAATAAATAATTATGATTTTTAATTTCATTTACTAATGTAACTTTGAAGCAACTTTGAATACCATGTTTTACAGAATTAAATACAGAATTATTTACACTAAGCTGAACTAAACCCCACGGAAGCACCTGTGTTCAATAGTAATTCTATCTCAGCATCCAATTACAAGGTGTAGGTACTGTGGCTGTTTATATAACAAGCACGAGCTTCTTAGATCAGGTTAAGAACTGTCAGCCTTTTTTACCATACTATGTATTGCTTTATGCACATCAGGAACTTCATGATAAGCTCTAAGTTAATAGTCACGTGGCCGCATTTGCTTAGCGATCAGGGATGAACCACTGAGCCTTTTCTAAATTCTTGTTGTACTTTTTTGACTGGCTCGATGGCGCATTCGGTAGTGACCCTGCCCCATGCGCATGTAATACCACTGTTGTTTCTGATATCCGTAACACAAGTGCTTAAGCTACTTACCTCGGAGTCAGATCAATGTATGTGATGTAGTTGGATATTTATTTAAAAAAAAACTGTTTCCAGAGTCGCAGACCGACAAATTACAAGATTGTTGCATGTCGAAGTAAAATATCCACTAATGGGACCAGAAATGTTTTGTAAATTTATAAATTCCTTTTTATTGCTTATATCTATGTATATGAGAGGCAAGCAGAGCAATGGCAAATTCCTAAAGGATTTTAAAATTAATCATCAAAATGGTGACAATTGAAATAGCAAGATTGATTGGTCATTGCCAATCTGACCACACACAAAGGCATCTAATAAAATTGATAGCATAAAATCTACTGATGCATCATAGATGATGAACTTGACACACTTTAATATGATATCTCAGTAAATATCCTTAAGACGCAAGACAAATCGCGTGGTAAGTAGAAGGCATTGATTCGATCATCTCACGTTTTGTTTTTCTCTACATTTCAACAGTTTCCCACGCGTGTTAGACCTTCGTATAATATCCAATTTCCTGGTGTTAAATAATGCTTGTAAGGCTAAAATATTGAAATTAGAATTACCATTAAGTACATAAAATGGTTTTTACATTAATAAATTAGTCTCAAAACTCGCCATACTTCTTGGAATATCTAATTGTTGACTTTACAAAAGAACATAAAATCGTACACGACTTATTCATACACGATTAAAGTTTTAACACAGATGTATTACTGCATTTTTCTTTTCTTTGGGTTTGTATAATTTACCCAAAAACATTATGGAGCGTGGAATAAGTGAAAAATGTGAGCCAACTTATCGCAGCAAAAGGAATGTTGTGGTCTTTGTCTATCTTAAGGAAAAGGCGTGATGTATGTATGTATTTCATTGTATATAACAGATATCTACAAAATGAGTTTAGATCGGAATCAGAAATATAAAATCTTATCCAAATATTTACTATGAACCTATCAGCATCGCTGTTGTCGTGAAGCGAATCGCACGAAGGCTGAATGTGCTTTTACTGTTCCGGTTTCATTGAGAACCTTAATAACAGTATACCAGATATTTTGCATCTCAAAGGCAACGTGACAGTTTGCATAAACAATGAGACTCGTGCAACCGAGGTACGACACTGTGACTGCTCGCGTGACATGTACATACATAACAATGTATTTGGGTGTATAGCATATAAATATATCATTTTTTTAATGTTCGGGATAACCATTTGCTCGATATATTATGTAGGTGTTAAGTAAAATAATAATAAGTTTCCATATTCGATTTAGAACACTTTTTCAACTATGTCAGTCTTATTCAGCTTGTTATTGTTTAAATATTATGCGCCAAATATGTATGAATAAATAAATATATCTAGCAATACGGGTGCGGTAAGCTGTAATCGATATTTTTTTTGAAAAATTGTTTATGCGCTTTTTACATCGGTTTCGGAGAATTTAATTGACCCAATCAAATTCATACAACAAACCTTATTAGTTAAAATAAGTTTAATTGATATTACCGCCAAAATCCCAATAAAGATGGCTACCAAAGATGGCTACCAAGATGGCTTCCATGATACAGACACCAAATTGTGACTACGTGACGTATAAGTACTATACCTATTTCATAAAATGCATAATTCATCAATGGATAACGAAATTTACGAACACGTTTGAAATGCACTTTACGACGGTGTCAAAATACGTGTACGTAGTGCATTGTAACATAAAAGTGATTCAGTATTTGTGCCGCCAGAGCAATGACCCCGCTTGCTGTATTTACACATAGAGTGATCCATAAAATACTTTGATACAAATGTTTTATAGTAGGTAAACATTGTACACAGGTTCTAGAAGGAAATTTTTGACCTAGAATTACAGGTTGAATTGTCACGGATTATCATAATATCTATAGATACAGTTTCTAGAAGTAGATCAAAAGTGTAGACACAAAAGCGACGATTAATTTGACATCTTTATTGTAATTTTATTTTAGGTGAATTCGACTTGTTTGCGCTAGCCTGTTTGAGTCAGATAGACTTTGACCGTTACGGTAAATCTAGTAAGCTAATCTGGTCCAAAAGTGCTACATCAAGCATTGTATGTTTACTTAGGTACATAATCCAATTGCATGTTATCCAAATATGTATTACATTGAAGGAAACTGATTTAAAATAAAAACATTCGCAACCCTTGAGGAACCAGATATAATAAAGAAATTTTCCAGACTGACACACCAATTCCCTAACTCCAAACTAAGCTTATGCTTAGTTACTATGGATACTAAGCGAACGGATAGACATACTTATATACATTTATAAACATCCATGACTCGAGTACAAATGTCCATGTTCATCACACGAAACATTTGCCCCTAGCGGGATTCGAACCCGCGACCCTTAGTTTCGTGGCCAGGGTCTCTAACTACTCGACCAACGGGCCAGATACAATACAACATGTCAACACATACATGCTTATACTGTGCAGGTTTACACACGAATATTTTCCACGACCCTCAGCTAGTGGTGAATTCAAATAAGTGGTTAGATCTTTGCAATTTCGAAGATATATTCGAAAATTTTAATCAGCATCCCGAACATATACCTTTTTTTTCCCCCTTTTCGCGGGGAATGCATTAGGCACAGTCACGCTATCCAGGGGAGGATGACGTGGTGTGTGGGACTTCCAGGGCCCTCTGAAACGGAGGACCCCTATTCGGCCGTAGAACATATATCCTAATAAATACAATGAGGAACTGTTGATCATCGTCATCATCATTAGCCTGTTATACTCGGCCACTGTTGGACACAGGCCTCTCTTAGACCGCTTTATAATAGGTTAATATTGTTAGGTATTTGTAAGAAACGCTTTATCCCAGATTTCGATCGCACAAATAGTTCATTCGAAGCACGTTTTCTCAAAATATATACACTCTCGTACTATTTCAGATTGCATAACAACCAACGTCAATATGCAGAGTCGCAAAAAAACTCGGTCGCTCCGAATCGCGCTGATTTTCAATAAACGTTCGACGGATTTGTTTTCTAAGCACTTGGTGCCAGAAATAATAAACGTATTGTTAGATGCAGTCGTATGCAAGTGTGGTGTTAGACATTGAGTTTGTTATCGTGAATCATGAAGATGAAGAAGACGGTGACTTACTGTTTCAAAGGGAACTCCTTTTGCATCAAGTACTCGGCGAAGATAGTGCCACAGGTTGGTCGATTTAGTTTTCGTGATAAAAACATTACGTGGACTACAATGATAGTGGTTTCGTCATCTATTGGAATTAATAGTCATGCTGACTGCCAAATTAATGGTGCTAATGATTTCATTTCATACATTAATAGTAATAATGGTAATTGTTACGTATTGCGTAGTGCAGCGGTTCTCAAACTTTTTTGGCTACGGAACCCGTTTGTGAAGCGGTATTTGAAGGAACCCTAGAATAATTAAACACCGATTTATTTGTAATTCGGGGTGCGGGCGGGGTTGTCGAACCCGCATTTACGTGCCCATACGTAATATAAAATTTTGATTTTTCTCCTGGAGCCTTTTTTTTAATTATGATCAGTACCTATTTTCTTGGACCCCCCAGAAAGGCTTCGCGGAGCCCCAGGGTTTCGCGGAACACACTTTGAGTATAGCTGGGGTAGTGAATTGAAAAACAATAGTTTATTTATATATTTTGAAACATGCATTAGTATTATTATCTACTATAACTTCTAATATCTACTTTTATTACTGTGACTTACGGGAATGTGTTTAATCATGATTTTTTCTTCTACATTATTTTCAATACAACCTTTAAATTATTTACTTATCCTTACTATTATCACTGTGACTAATGTGAAAATAGTTAATTTATATCTTTCTGTTTTCCATATTATACAAGTACCTATGTATGTTGCAGTTAGCCATTGTGTCTACTTACTAATTATAGATTTTAATGCATGCATATGGCATGCATAATTCAATCTCCAACGGTAGGCAAAATTCAGTAGTAGATAAGCTCTGTTAACACGTTCAGTGTCGCCTAGAGATTTCATGTAAATCTTATTACAGTGCCGACGAAATCGCCTGTTAAAATCAGTGTTTTTCGCAAAAATGTAGACGGCATCCGGGAAGATATCATGAAAATCATAGTAGCAGGGAAAGTGTTAACCGTTTTTAGCCAAAAACAATATAAAGCCATAAATAAAGCCATTCTCAAGACTGACACACCAATTCCCTAGTTCCAAACTAAGCTTATTCTTGTGCTATGGATACTAGGTGAACGGATAGACATACTTAAATACGTTTATAAACATTCATGACTCGAGTACATATGTCCATGTTCATCACACGAAACATTTGCCCCTAGCGGGATTCGAACCCACGACCCTTGGTTTCGTGGCCAGGGTCTCTAACCACTCGACTAACGGGCCAGTCAGTTATACAAGAGTTAGATCTGAAATTATGAAAAAGTAGTGCGAACATATGGATAGTCCGTCGCCTATACAATCACAAATATAAAACACAATACACCATTAGTCGTTTTTATTTCATGCTAGGAACTCATTCGGCATATACCACAGACCACAGAAATACTCTGTGGTATATACCTTTAAATTCCCAGACCAACATGTTTTAATACAGTTTAAAATAAATAATACCAATAATTTTTTTCACCATATACCTGCAAGTACATCAAATAGAAAAGGGTAAAATAAATAAAGTACTTAAACAGAAAATAAAAACATTGAGATCCATTATTGTAAGTACAATGTAAATCTATAATAATGTTGTATATTTTAAATCACTTCTGTATCCAGCTACATAATTATTAAAAGTGTAGTAGCGATTTATCAAACAGCAATTTACTTTAAGCGGATGTTAGAGTTTATGCCGAGATTGGCCGTTTTTTACTCACGCTAAATGATTAGCACATAATGTACGTCGTATATTTATATTTAAATAATTACTATATAAAGATTGTCTGTTTTTATAATACTTCTGCACATGTTTATTTTATCTTCGTAACAATAACACCATAATATACCCAACCATTTATTTTTACACTAGCTTATGCCTGCGGCTTCACTCGCGTGGTACATCAATAAAACATAGCCAATGTGTTATTCGGATGTATGGAAATGAATGGATTATTGTAAAGTTTCATTAAAATCCATTCACTACTTAATGGATTTTAATGAAACTTTACAACTTTACTTTGTGTAAAAGAGTAACAAACATCTACACAAACTTTCGCGTTTATAATATTAGTAAGTCATAAGAGTCAGATACAAACGTGGTATATTTGACAATGTAAATTCATAAGTTACTGTTTCTGTAGAAATAACTATACTATAGGTAATTTATGTACATACGTACAGAAACAGCGATATTTCTGTTGTAGTATGCTAAAAATACCCAATAATTAAGGTCACGATACCCAAGTACTAACAGTTTAACTATTGTCAAACTTTAGATTTTTATAATATGATCCTAATTCTTATATCACCAAGAGAAATATCAATAGAATCATTAATTTTTTAATTAATTTCAACAAATTTTACTCAATATAAATTCCGGTCATTTTAACGCTTTGAGATTGAGAGACATGTCATTAAACACTTTTTACTATCAGAATTATTTTTTCTTTAAACGGTCGTTATATGGCATTAAAGAATAAAATCATTAGACTGTCTGACTACAAGTTTTAAAACAAGCAAGCTAACGTTGTATTTTTAAACCAGCACAATGTTCCATTTTCGTATTGTATAAATTAAAACAGCCCAATAAGTGTGTAATGTAATGTATTACAAAAGTAAGGATGTTACGGAATTTAGACTCCGATTCCGGAAGGTAATTTAAACATAACATAAATCTCAATAAATTTGTCACCTCAGTCCTCGTATTTTCGTGCTTAGTCTCCTGCAATATTTAATGGATGGGAACGCCTTGCCCCGATTCCCAAGTTACTCACACAGTTTATTATTAGTAGCCTATCGCACCAGTGTGCGAATGTTTAATTCGGCTTATGGCAAAATCGTATATACATAAAATCGCGCCCATAATCCCCGAAGGGGCAGCAAGCCCCCTTAACCACATTCAGCCAAAAATAAAACCGGGCTGGGTCAGATGGAAAATTGTGAAAAAGTAGTGACAAGTGGATAGCTTGTCGCCTACACAAAATCATATTTAACTAAATTTCTATTCCTACATTTCTTTCTTTCTTTCATTTTTATCTACATATAATCTCCTCTTTTTTTTTTTTTTTTTTTTTTTTTACTTGGGGAACTCCCACGAGCCGTCACCCTCCGGACGGGGATCCAGAGGGCGGTGTGTCGGACTCGAACCGACTAAACCCCAAGATGGCCTCCAGCGGCGCAGTTCCGGAGGAGCCTGTATCCCCACTGTCGGGACTATACGACAGCTCCTCCGGTAGTGCGCTTGCCGCGCTACGCGGCCCACCTCGCGCGGCGGTGGTCGATGCTGTGCAGCCCACGACAACAGTCGTCGGATGCACAGCACCGAGCACACGCGCGCGTCGAGACATGCCAGGCCACCCAGCATGTCTCAACCACTCCGCCCAGGATTCAGACGCCGATCATCCCCGTGACCGGCGTCGTGGGCCCACTCTCGCGCTGTGCCCTCTGCTAAGCCAGAGGGGCACGCGGAGAGCGCCTCGTCGAAGGGGCCGCCTTCCGCCCGGCGACCCAGATTGAGGGTCTAGCCCTGTCGTCGCAGAGGGAGAGCATCGAGACGCTCAATCCCTCCGCGACCCGCCACGACGCGACCCAGCGCGCCCCTGTCGGGTTGCCGAGGATAGGGAGGCGAGCAACGACAACACTCAGCTCCTCCTCTTCCTCGGCAATCCTGGTCCGGCCGCGGTGGTTACAGCCGGACCGCCGCAACTGCCCGGATGCAAGTCGTGCAGTCGCGGCTGACCTCGGGGTCCTTCTTCGCTTCAGCCCTGCCATGACAGGGCCTACTAAGCCCCCCCGGTACGACAAACCGAGGACCCCGGCGGGGGGACATATAATCTCCTCTACCCCAACTCTTATTTCAGCCCTAAGTCCGGTTCCGGCTCCAAATTCAGTTCTAAAACCGATAAATTGTATTTCAAAACTTTGTCTAACTCCGGTTCCGACACTCACCAACGAACATCCCTACACATAAGTGTATCGGCAGACGTAAGACAGTTTACGTACAAAATAAAGCCAGCTAATTAAATATTACACCTCTTAGCTCATGTGCGTCATCCATTGCGGTCCCTGACTAAATTATGAATGAATCTGTATGACCAAGAGTTTTTTCTTGTTTCATGCGTAGGAGTGGCGGTTTTTAGTTCTGCGTTAAATTTAATAACAAATAGTTGTTACTCAGTTTTGTACACTTAGTTTTCGCGAGTCGTTTCGTACATTTTAATTGTAATAAGAACTTCATTATACATTGACAGCTATGTTCTCCTAGAAAGGTGTAATTTTTTTAGATTCGATAAAGGTGACTGGTAGGAGGTGTATTAGGTATTGTGTTCGTTATTGTAGGGATAAGTAATGGGCTTGTATGTACTTGGCACTTATTTTTCACCATATTCCATTTAACCCAACTTAGTTTTAGCTATGACCAAAAGCAGTCAAAGGACCATTGTACTTTATACATAAGTACTGCAATAAAACAACTGTTAATTACTGTATTTTTTTCCATGACCTTTATTGGGGGCAAATCTGCACCGGCAATTTATGAAACAACTATTATTTTCTGCTTATTTGTACTTTCACCCACGCCCGAAACCCCTATAAACGCATTAATTAATGTTCTACAGCTTTGAAAGCAATTATAATTGTGAATGATTCAAGAGTACGCAGATCCTTCATTGTGTCTATTTGCAAACCCGCCGATTCACAACATGGCGCCAACTGTGCGCAGGAGTCGCTTTCGACGTTAATGTGTCACGCTTTTCTATTTCGAAACAGGCGCCAGTCAGTCAGTCAGCAAGGACTGACCCTCTGCTTTGTCAACTTTAAAAATAAACATCGTTCTGTTCACTTGTTGATCCTTAAATTAGGAGGTTTGAGCGTATTTATGTGGCGTTGAACTGATGCTTCTTGGAAAATCATCAATTAAATGAAAACACATCTTGACACATATTAAAGGACAATTTCATAAAGCGTTACTATATTATGAATCTAGTGATTGTAAACTAGTGACTATTGATATACCTACTATGAACGGACTTGTTACATTGCCGGAAACCAAATGTTTATTCGATTAAAAGAATCATATACAGTACCTATATTTAGCTTCAGTACCTACGCTATTTTTTGCTGTACTTAATCAATTGTCAATCTCTACAATAACTTCTAAATTGTATTTATTTATACTAATTACAAAGACATTACAAATGACGGGGTTAATGCAAAAACCCTGCACATTAATTAATTGCTTTCTGTTACACACACTTACTTATGTAATATGTTATGATTATAACGAGTTTCGCAAGGAATTTTCTAGAATTATCATTAATTCTGTTAATTAATTATTTTTAACATATTCATAACATCATCACGCCCGCAATACCGCCCGCATGGGACAAACATATTCATTCTTAAAATTGTGATTCTCGATCAATTATACTCCACAAGAAACACAGTTGGTACATTCTTTTTAAGTTCCAGACCAACATGGAACGACATTAAACGGGCAATAGAAACTAAGTCTTAAGTTTTCACGCCTTAACCACTTAACTGATGGAAATGTTTATTCGGCAAATTAATTGAGTCTTATAAAGAGTCATAGGCTATTTTTATTTCGGTTTTTTTTTGCCAGAGTAACAAACCAATTCCCTAGCTCCAAACTAGGCTTATAAGCTTGTGCTCTAGATGCTAGATGAACGGATAGACATACTTAAATACGTTTTTAAACATCCATGAATCGTACAAGTACAAATGTCCATGTTTATCACACGAAACATTTGCCCCTAACGGGATTCGAAACCGCGACCCTTAGTTTCGTTGCCAAGGTCTCTGACCACTCGACCAACGGGCCAATTACACCAATCCTGCAGGAACTATGATAGAGACTCTATAAGAGTCCGAATACCACGCAGATCTGTGGGCAACACGTAGTTCCTTATAACTTGTAGTGACTAATATCAATTAAACTGAGACATACGAGAGAATGCCGCCATTATGGTCAGGCATCTAAAAAGGTAAAATGGAGATAACACCAGATGCCTGCGCGCGTTAATTAGAGTTTGGCGAGCTTAGAACCAGCCGAGACTGGATCTAATCACCTAGCGTCTAGACGTCTTGATGGGTACGCGGTAGGGTTGCCAGGTAGTACTATAGGGTCGGATAGACCAGAACTATACGCTGAATATCTGGGTAAATTGATTGATCAAATTCATAGACTAGCTCGATACCGCATTCGGTAGTGACCCTGCCCCATGCGCCAAGAGTTGTGGGTTCGATCCCCACTCAGGACAAACATTCGTGTGACGAATACTCGTGTTTGTTCCGTGTCTGGTTGTTAATACAATATTTAAGTATATATTTGTAATACCACTGTTGTTTCTGATATCCGTAACACAAGTACTTAAGCTACTTACCCCGGAATCAGTGTATGTGATGTAGTCAGATATTTATTTATTTACCTCTATGAATTGGACATAGTGTGTGTTACCTGTCATTATAAAGCCATTTTACGAGTCAATTAAGAAAAGCCAAACAAAATCCAAACCAGCCAGGCACCGTCTAATTTGACCGGGAACACAAATTAAATATGTATTGGCTTTAGACCGCGACTCCGCTCGTATTCCCTGTTACAGATAGGTTGTCGTGGGACGACATCAGTGGGATATGTAAATTTTCCTCGATAAAGATGATCATCCTGTGGCTTTTTATAATTAAAACTTTTGGCCTTCTATATTTCATCAGAATTGATCGAGTGGTTCAGCCTTGAAAACGCACATACTTACAGAGTTACTTTCGCATTTATGTTATTAGTAAGGATTAGTCTGGAGCGGTGGTAGCTCAATGCTAACGACGTGCGACTCTTAACCGAGGGGTGCTTGTTCAAACCCGGGCATGTACCTCTGGATTTTTCAAATCTATGTACATATTTATCCCACTAGCTCGGCTGAGGGAAAACATCATGATGAAACCTGCACATTCCAATAACTATGGATGTGTAACTATGATCCAAATTGCCTGGTTCTCCTATCTAAGGGTTACGAAGGGCAGATCGGCAGTCGCTTCAATGTAATAACCAGACTTGCTAAATCCTGGATCATGGTCAAAACGGACCCTGATTAGCACGGGACATAAACGCTAGGAGGATGAGTAAGAATTCGTCTAAGGGCTTTCCGACTTTATCCAGATGCTTGGAAACTCTAGTTGCACTGATGATACTTCGCCTACCTTCCTTGTTGAGCTTTCGTTTTTACAAGAACATTGGTTCTCAACATTGACATTCGACACGACACTAACGACGTGATGTTTAATGTAATACTTGCTAATATAAACGCGAAAATAACTCTTTTTTATCTGTGCGCTTTTTTACCAATTAATCACTAAACTAATCGTGATGTTGATATGTCATATGTTTGGACTCCAAGAAAAGACATAGTCTACTATGGTGCTGAAATTGTAGTCCGTTGCGCGGGACATGTGATAGTCTCTGTTACAGACCGAATTACACAAAGGCGAAGCCGCGGGTTATGCCTATAACGTACAAACAGATACATATTATGTATGTATCATATTTAACTAACTAACTAAATAATATTTGTTTGGGTATTTATTACTGAACGTCACTCCTGTTTAAGGGCTAACCGAAATTATATATATCGGGAGATAATATCCATAATAGCATTCCACTTTAGCAATAGATACAAATTTTCCTAAACTAAAAAATATTCTTTTGTCGAACTCTCACTCAACAACTCAACATCTCAAAGTTGAGAAAGGATGTCTCTTCAATAAACATCTTTTTTTGTAAAGGCGTCTACTTTTTTGTCGATTAATGATTCCAGTGACATCCGATAATAATAAATAGAGGTTGACTCATTGCGTTTATTACATACAAGGCTCAATGCATATATTTCATACCAGCAGCGCCCCGCGGTTTCACCTGCGTAGTTCCCGTTTCCTTGGGAATACGGGGATAAAATATAGTCTATGTTACTTGCTGACAAGTAGCTTTCCTTTGGTGTAAGAATTTTTCAAATCGGTCCAGTAGTTTCGGAGCCTATTCAATTCAAACAAACAATCAAATCTTTCCTCTTTATAATAATATTATAAATATTTATAAAAAAAGAATCATCAAAATCGGTTCATAAACGACGAAGTTATGCGCGAGCACAAATTAAAAATATATATATATAGGTATACGGTCGAATTGAAAACCTCCTCCTTTTTTTAAATCGGTTGAAAAAAGGCCGAAATGTTATGTTACCTGAGCCGTAAGTAAACGATTCGATTAATTCAATAAAAAAAATATTACGATAAACATAGTCAGGGCAGTAGTGTTCGTCGCCTGCTCACATACGCAAAACAATTCATCTTCACTTACGTCTTTACTTTCTACGATTAATGGATACATATTGATTTATTATTTAGTTATCTACATTAGAACCTTGTCCTGTTTGCATAAGGTACTTCGAGGAATTAATTTTCATATCATTACCATTTTGGTACTGTACGCATGTTGTTATCTGCTGTAGGAAGCGCCATATTCCTAATTAGAGACTAAAGTTCATTAACTACGTAGTTTTACGATGGCAAAGTCATTTACGAGTCAGATACTTCTTCGTATCTAGACTTCATACATAATCTTGCTCAATTTTTGTACCATGTTGGTTGGGACTTAAAAATAATATGTCGACTGCGACTAATGGTGTATCGCGTATTGAGTTTGTGAATGTGTAGCTAGTCACATGTGACGAATTTTTCATAATATTCTATCTAACCTAAAAAAGGACTTGTTTCTCCTTTGACCACCCCTTCGTGGTATTGCGGGCGCGATGGTTTAAATGAAATATTTTTTTTCATTGACACAAAAATCGTATTGAAAGAAAGAAAGAAAGAAAGAAAGAAAAATGTTCATTAGGAACTTACATGCATAAAACATAACATTGTAACATGAAGAAGTAAAAACTATGTGGTACCTAAAAGGTCTCCGCTCAGCATATGTCGAATATTGGTGTTTGGTTCTTTTTTCACGAATAAACTACTGATTGGATTTTAATGAATCTTTAGAATAATATAGCCTATATACCCGAATAACACATAGGCTATGTTTTATCGAAGTACCACGTGAGCGATGCCGCGGGCAAAATCTAGTATCGAATATCTACTAAATTTGTTATTGTACTTATTGTTTCGCTTCAAATCGGGACACGCTCAGGCTATTTGACAAACTCGATGGCGCATTCGGTAGTGACCCTGCCCCATGCGCCAAGAGTTGTGGGTTCGATCCCCACCCAGGACAAGTATTCGTATGATTAATACTTGTGTTTGTTCTGTGTCTGGGTGTTAATATCCAATATTTAAGTATATATTTGAAATGCTACTGTTGTTTCTGATATCCGTAACACAAGTACTTAAGCTACTTACCTCGGAGTCAGATCAATGTATGGGATGTAGTCTGATATTTATTTATTATTTAACGAGTGTGGTTATTACAATGAACTACTTTCGCAACTATTAGATATGGGTACAAGACAATTCGATCATGATTCAACGTTATCAGAATGTACCCACACGTATCAATCCCCAATGTGTTATCGTACGTTTTAAAAAAAGAGGTTAAAATTAAAATAAGCCTTTTTATACTAATATTATAAAGAGGAAAGATTTGTATTTTTGTATTTGTGTGTGTGTGTGTGTGTGTGTAATGTGTATGTTTGGAATGAATAAACTCAAAAACTACTGTACCGATTTCCAAAAATTCTTTCACCATTGGAAAGCTACATTAACCGGAAGAAAAAAAGGCTATAGTTTGTCCCCATATTCCTACAGGAACGGGAACTATGCGGGTGAAACATAATTAATAAATACATTAATAAATAAATATCAGACAAGTGACAACATCACATACTTACATTAATCTGACTCCGAAGTAAGTAGGTTAAGCACTTATGTTATGGATTTCAGATTCTTAAATATTAGATATCAACAATATAACAGATACAAATATTCATCAAACGAATATTTGGCCTGGCCCACGACTTTTAGCGCATACGACAGGGTCATTACTGTCCCGAGCCAGTCTCGAACATTATAATACTTATAATTTTACTACGACTCTACTTCTGCTTTATTTAGCAGAATATTGTATTTAATTAATTTAGGTATTTCATTCCATTTACTATGTACTATAACTTATTGAACTAAAAACAAACGAGTTAGTAGTAGTACTGCTCTTTGTTTTTTCCTTTAATCATTGATGATGAATTGTTTTTTCCTGTTGTGCTCATAGATTTAGGATGTACAAGATACACAAAGACGGCTCGGAGACATGACCAAAATAAATTTAAGCATGTGTTGGTTGACGTCTATGTGTGTGTTAAACATAGTGTTGTCAAAGACGCACTTTTACATTATCGACTGATTCAGTTGTACCTATACTAATAATATAGGTATTTAATACGCTTTTTTATACCTTTGATTAATTATTTATGGCATTGACTGAAATCAGTAGTTGTATATATTAGGTAAATTGGAATTAGTCGGTAAGAAATCTCATTCTAAGCAGTTCTATAAACAATGAGATGGTAAAATTCTTCGTATATTCGGCGTGTAAAAAATAAAAAAAATAGAAATATGTTCTATGATTTATACTAAGACAAAAAGATATGACTTTTGCTTTGACTGATGGAATGAAATAGAACAAATAATATATTAGCAACTTTTAATTTGATGTCATTTAGTTATTTAAAAATAATATGTAGTGCAACAAATTTTTTGCTGCCGTCATTTGCCGTCAAAATGTTTTGCTGCAGATAATGGAGTTCTTACTGGGAGTCCAATCTGGTCTGTCTATAGTCCGCATCCACTTTTTACACAATGCTGGATTGCTTGGAAACCTAGAAAAATTAACAGTTACTTAACTAACAAATTTACGGAGATAATGAATTCCCAATGTGAATATAAATATATTTCAACATAACTTGGCTAAATAACTTTGTATTCATGTCATGATGTCGCTAAAAGACGATTAAGTTTTTATCGATACTCGTGACGTCACCGCTTTGTCAAGCACTAGCGTAACCAAACTATGTACAATTTTACACAATATTTTCCCCAATTCTGATTATAATCACGATGTATACTTAGAAAGATGAATTATAATCAATATACTATTGTAAACATATTTTTCTAAACCGATTACTAGCAACAATTTGACAAAATATGGTTTGAAAAAATCTAATGATAAAATCGTATTTACCTGTGAAAAGTGTATTTATTCGGATTATTCCGTCGTGTAACCTCACAATCACGTACAGAACAAGTCACCTCAATTGCACATTTAATATTCTCGATTATAATCCAAGGTTTAATACATAAATGCAGAAATTTCACTGCGACGTAGAATAGACCGGGACGCTATGGCCTCTTACTCGCAAAAACATTGACATACAGGTACTTCATGCGCTGTCTCTTTTTCTCTCGGGCGGTTTGTATTTCAACAGGATTTCTCGCTCCCACGCTTTATGTATCTTTTGCGTAGTCAAAAGATTCTAAATCTATGGTTGTGCTCACAATTTTATTCCAAATAAACAATGTTGTTTAAACTTTTTTAACCATGGTTGAAAACGTTTTTGTAACAAGTAGTGTTTATGATATCTATCGGATATAAACGCTATTTAAACTAAATTTAATTATATTTAAAACTATTTAAATAAGATAATATGTTTCTGGTAAACCATAAGTATTTGTTGCGATAGTCTCTACGAAAAGATAACACGACGGCGTAGAGTCAAAATAATAAATAATTATACCGCTAAATACATAGTAGAGAACGCACAAAATGAATTATAATAACCCAGGCAAATTACAGGTTGCATTAAGGAAATTGAAACGAAACGCGCACAAAGTTTAATGAATTCGTTGTTATTCACGAATGTAGAGTCGGTAGAGTTAAGCGATTAGGCAAATTTCCCCCTCGTGCGTAATGTCGAATGCCGCCATAAAAAAAAATCGAAGTCACATTCAAACAGATTTATGTCTCCTTTGTCGCCAATTGCAAGTGAGGCGATGTAGAGACCGAAGTAAAATGTGTCATCCGATGCACCGCAAGATTACTGTATACATTACTTCCTTCCTGTTAATTTGTGTCCGGTGGTCGTATAAAATAGCCAAAATTCTGTTATCAGTACATGACATAATGCTTTATTTTTCGGTTAAATAGTATGACTGTTCAACAAGCTCTATCATTACCGTAACACCTATCATCTACATACGTAACGTCTGCTACACATGTGCTAGACGCACTCACACTAACCGTTCGATTTGACTGTGTGCGTAACTATGTGCTGTCACTTTCCACGATTATACCGCGAGAGAGAGATAGATAGGCCCGCGGGGGGAAGCATGTCTGAATTGATAAAAGCAACAGTGGTCGTGACGAAATTCAGTTTGAAAAGAAACAGCGTGTAGAGTGCACTACGCCGCTCGCGCACCACCGCGGCAAGGCTATAATGTGACGAGTTCTTTATGAGTGCCACGATCATAATATTGTCAGTTGTTGTGTACGTCGCGGGAGCGGACGGGCGAGTGTCGTCGCCATTGGTGACGTGGAAGCCGCTCCAAGGATCAAAAGTTTATTGCGACTAAACCGACCCGCACAAAAAGTTCCGTCGCGGTCCCAATACGAGTACGTGACGATCGCAATCAAAGCGATACTATCACATCACTCTCACTGAGACACATGAGAAAAATCTAGAAAACACAGCATTTGTTTGTTTTGCCTATTCTAACATTGGGTGTTCGATCGTTCGGATTGAGTGATACTTCAAATTATGGTTGTAACGAAAGTCGATAACATGTCCTCGTACTCTACATACACGGGAAAACCGAAAATATTCTTCCCAAAGAAGGTAAGTTTGTATAACATAGCAACTGTTTGTTTACACGAATAACTATACACTAATTCTAAGGAAAAAATTATAAAATCACCATCATAACTGTTAACGGCAGCGGAAATGGCATTTAGTTTTATAATATACGTAGGAATTACATTACAATTATACTTACTTGGTTAATGTACGCGAGAACGTGACGTGTGTTATGTTATTCATGTAGACATCCAATTTAAATAATAAAAGTAGTGATCACGATCAGGTGGTCTTTTTATTATTTATAAATTTTAGCAAACATTAAAGGTTTTATTATTTAAACATACGCATTTAGTATTTTTAAAATAAAACAAACGTCACATAACCTCACTTATTGAATTCTTATGGCATTCCACTGTTCGATTCCTTTGACGACAAAAAAGTGTAGGTGGACGTATTTGGGGACTAATAACTGTGTCAATAGTGACGCATGTAGGTATCATAACTATACTTTGTATTGCTATGTTTATTCAATAGGATATAAATATTACGTATTGTAGTTAAAACCCTGGACTTCAATTTATGTAAATAGAGGCAAGTTAAAATATATTATATGATAAGATAAACTGTATTGCGTTCATACTCATTTGTTAAATTGATTTGTATAAGTAGGTAGGTAGGTAAATAACATTACGTTTTTGATGTGTTCAATTCAGAGAAAATTAACAGTAACACATATACTTATTTATTTATTTAATTATGTAATACATAACAGTTTAGCTTCATATAAACGTTTTACAACATAGATTTCAGAAAAAGATTTTTTTCATTTTTACAAAATCAATTTTAGGCTTTCTGGCGCAATTAATTATAAATTATAATTAATTGGGTACTTGTTGATCAATATAGCTATATGTTAGGTTTCGTCTTTTTTATAATATATCTTCCCTAATTGCCAAATAAATGAAGCATCAATAACAACGTTTATTTTTGTTTAGAGTTTTTAGGTGTGTTTTTTCATACATAATTATCTTCAATCATCCATTAATCATCAAGTGCCTTTTAACCTGTAGTAACTAGCAAAACCCGGATGGTCATCTCAAGACTCCGCAATAAGTAACCTCAAAAAACCCGATACCCAATTACTATAGAAAACCACATCCCAAATTTCGACACCGCGACCATATCCTGTTACTCTTATTCCCATCTTTATTATTCACTTGCTGCATCCGCGTTGCTTGCTCCACACAAGGTCTTCTGTGCAATATCTGGTGACCTACAAACGTTCTGGCGCAACGCAACTTTGGACTTTCAGGTCCGGTCTTAATGACCAGTTTCTTATATCTCCAACCCGGGTTAAAGGGCAAAACCGTCCCCACATCTGGGCGATACAAAGTACAAAAGAAATTACGCCTTGTTGTTATGAGAACAAGAAATAAATCACACCAAATGTTTTATCCTTTGATATGACCGCTCCTGATAAGAGTGTGCACGTTATGCGCATACGCACCGTAACTCTTTACGACCGCGCATTAGCTTGCAGTGTCGCCATTTATGGTGCAAATTATAATTAATGGCCCCTTATATAGGTCATGGTTGCGAGCAGAACTAATGAAAGATAGACATCAAAGGACTTGGAATCAACAAAGCGTAATATTAACCATTATTTTTAGCTACCTATTGGTAGTTTGTTAGAGCTTAGATTTCTATCTTATTTCCCAAGAACGCAATGTAAATTGAATCCTGTTCAGCGAAATCATTATTTCAAAACAATCAATCCTTTACAAGTGGGCACGGCCTTCAAAATAATTTTATTTTTGTTTGTAGGATGTAATTCTTTTTTATTTACTTTATTTTTAATTTAATTGATGACAATGGATGACGATTGATTTAATAGCGATTCATAAATGTTAATTTTCATCACAAGTTCATCAAATCCTACCGTAACTTTACCTTTCCCAGCCATACCTACAACAGCCTTGTGATATCCATCCATCAAGGGGTTTCCCGCCATATTTCCACTGCCATACCTTGGTCATCATTTTGTTAAACTTTATAGATCAGAACACGTAAAATCTTCTGTAGTAGGTGATAAAACCTAAGCTAATACAAGCAGTTAGGTCTTTCTAGTTAGGCTTAATCCCCAACGTGAAGTGCACCTGTATTAGATGTAATTCCATTGAAACCATATTCAAAATTAAGATTTACTGATTAGTGACAGGAAAGATTTCCACGATAGCCAATCACAACCGGCGCCAGTGTCAACTCGTGTCAATAGGAGCAATGTAGATAAATTGATATTGAATTGAATTGGCCAAGTAATATGGAGGTTAGACTACGAAAATTAGTTTAGTGGGTTGGTTATATTAATGGCCTTACGGTTTTAACACCATATATGTAAACCTGATCAAACGTTTCAATTCCTGAGTAATCGGAATGAAGTGATATGTCATTTCAAATTCGTACAATTTAAAACTTCCTTTTTCTAAAATTATAGTTAATCTTCTTCAATACAGAATAATTCGTCAAAACATCGATTTTTTTTGTGATACGAGTAAACTGAACATATGTATTAAACTTTTTGATAGGTTTATTATATTTTCATATAGAGTAAAGCCCAAGTTGAATTTATATGTGCCAAGTTGCCACATAAAATCTACGAGACTATAATATTCCTCACCCTTACAAGTCTTTAAAAATTACTATCATATCGACTACTTTCTACATATTAACGTCACCATACTGTAATTAAGAAACGCTATATACAAAAAAATATA
Organism: Glyphodes perspectalis; assembly: GCA_951394215.1. Lineage (NCBI taxonomy): Eukaryota > Metazoa > Arthropoda > Insecta > Lepidoptera > Crambidae > Glyphodes > Glyphodes perspectalis. The sequence continues at coordinate 11,874,074 of OX596203.1, read as the reverse complement.
TGTACATTTAAATATTTACTTTATAATGTAATAAACAATAGACTTATTAAGTTTAAGTATTAAGAATAATTTCAATACTACCGTTGCAACTGTCAAACTTTTACATTCGGCCAGCATTACCCTCGCCACAAAAAACTGGAATGCGTCACAGCTAAATTGCTTTACGGCCATCCATAACAGGGTATTCCGCTAAACGACAGTGTCAGCATTCCTCGCGCGCCCGAACGGGCGTGGACACAAAGGGATCGTAAGGGTCCAGGAATGCCGGGAACGCGGGAACACATCAGCTATCTCCTGAGCGAGATGCTTGATACAGACAGGTCTCACTGAGGCGACTTTATGTTTTAATTAGCTTTTGTACGTACAGAAAACTTGTTTCTTCATGGGTAAAAGGGGCAATTTGAATTGGATTTGAAGTAAGGTTAGCTTCTAAGCATTTTATAGAAATGTAATTTTATTTTCATGTCAAGACACTTGTTTTATTTTTTTAATGACGGAATAACACAGACACATTTTACTTTTGCCCCGAAGTTGGTAACATACTTTATAAAATTTATTTATTTTCCTCTATTCTTTCTTTTTCATAGTCATTAAATTTTTTTTTCAATAAATACAATAGTCCGCACTGTATAAACTTGCATGAAAAGAAGATGTATTTTATATTAACAATACGCATTAAAGGATACAGAATAAGTACCCAGGCTATTCCATTCGAACATTACTACAATTACTGTCAAGAGTTAGAATTGACATTGACGACTGTAAGATTGATGTGGACGTTCCTCCACACGTGATGCTAATAATAATAACACTTCTTGTGTAGCTTTATTGATAGCTCGCACCGAGCCGTATTTATTTGTATCCATATGCTTTCCGGATTTTCCATTTCCTATTCACATTGTGACTATTTATGGCTACGCGCCATTATCAGCGGGATGATTGGAAAATATTGGATCAACATATACAACTTCCATAAGCGATTATGAACAGCTGTTTCCGTCTTGGATCTAAAGAGGAGTTACTATAAATCTCTAACGCAAATAGACTCGAACTCACGTTACATGGTGGTAATATAATGCCATTAAGTAAATGTAATGTCTGAATATTCTTATAGCAACAAGTTCCCCTATATGTACCTTAGATTTCTGATTACGTCTACCATTATTGTACTGTTTACGCCGTTTAGATGTAAGGATTCAAATCTCTTACTTCCTGGAAAATAAAGATAACTAGCCTCATATCACCTTCTTCACATAAGTTATCTCATCATTAATGAGTCCTAATAGGTGCAAGACGTTATTTACGAGACAAACCTTACTAACATAATAAATGGTGTATTCATTTGTTTGTACTTCTTTGACGTTACAACGGAGCAACAGTTTTAACGTAATTAGGCTTAAGTATAGTTAAAAAAAGAAAAAAAATATCATGCCTTATACCAGGTATACTTTCCTTAACGAATCAATATTCAGGCGGACGAAACCATGAGCAAAAGCTCTCCACTATATAAATAGAATCAATGGAAAGAAAACCTTTAAACAGATCCATGATCAGGTTAGGTTAGAGGCAATAAATTGATGGGCATGCATGAAAAGCAATAACCCGAATCGTACCCAATTAAAGGATGTGATCTCTGCCTACACCTACGTGAAAATACGCGATATATGTAGGTACGTACATATGTACTTTCAGATCACTTTTATTGACGTAAACAGATCTCGGATAAAAAAATCTTATATATATGGTCTCACAGACGGACAGAGACAATCAAGTCCCCGATACTCCAGACTTTCCTCGGAGGAAGCGACCGGGGCACCAAAAATAGCGTTTCCGTTGATCTCGCTCTGTAAGTAGGAAGTCACTACACGACACTTTTCCGGCCGCCCACTGTCGCGACACTTATTGAGTTTACAACGCACTTACGAACTGCATTGCGCCTACGCAGCGTCTCTAAGCTGAATTAAATTGCTCGCCGCGATAATATCGACCAGTATCTATCTAGATAACGCGATAGACGAAGAATTTCCATCAACTACGATCTACTTGGAATCGACTTAACTTTGACATTAATTTCCGTCTTGTCTTTGTTGCCCGAAATCGTGGTCATTACATATTAATCATTTGAACTATCAACCTCATTTTGTGTAGTTTAATAACCTTAATTAAGATAGTATCGGCTTGTTGCTGTAAATTTTGGTAACAGATGAATAATTATGGGTTTTATTCGTCGTGCAAAATAATGCTATGTTCAACATTATACTAAGTAACCTACATTGTTACATTGACTACTAGCAATGTTGTAATTTATGCCATATTTATGTCAAAGTAAAGAACATATTTACCGTATTAAACTACTAAAATAACTTATTCAAGTAAGAAATTAGATTGTAAATATAGATGCAATCTCATTTATCACTTGGAAAACATAAATAAGATAAAAATATTCAAGACTAACTTATGGACTTCGATATGAATAGCATTTGTTTTCGACAATTTCTGGTCGAGATTAAAGTTCATTTTTATTGGATAAGAAGGTAAGGTTAAGGTGTGTAACGTGCAATTAAAATGAGAAATCGCATGTTTTTATACTTCAGACATGTCTGTTGTAAATGACCAATACGTGAACAATATTGGTAATTAATATTGGAAATGTCATCTGTTTCTGGTCTTTAAACTTTATTTTAAGGACACATAGTAGTTAATCACAGGTAAATGAAATAAATTAACAATCGTCGTTAGGGATTATATTTTCCTTATATCTACTAAAAATATTAACGCACAAGTCGACTAGAAATATATATATCCTAAAATGAAAAGAACCAATTTACAGAAAATCCTAATTAAATTGTCCTGTTTCTTTATTTCTTCTGTTTAATAAATACGTCAGGACAGTTAAAAGGCTAAGGCCTAAGGCTATTGTTTATAAAAGGTACACCAAAATAAGGACAAAAATTCAAAATAGAAGCACATAAGTATTCAACAGTACAACATACTTAAACATACTTAGGCACTCTTATCAGAACACATTTATACGCCTTGATACAAAAAGTAACACAAAGAATATGAAAACAGCAGTCTACAAACAAGTTGAGCTGATATATATACATTATATACATTTATATGTACGTCCCACTAGTATAGACTCCATCTTTGAGGTGGCAAATGTACGGTAGTAAAGTCATGGCCCGTGAGAGTTCTGATAAATTGGGTTCAAACACCATAACCAAACCAATATATGAATTCTTGATAAAAGATTACTCGATAAATTCAATTTATAATTCATTTGAATCCATTATAGTGCTCCGTGACGTCATTACGTATCCTAATAAGTCAACGATTGGTAACTCAATCCACTTTAAGTACACATGAACGTATAGTTTATAATCTTAAAGAAATTGACATTAACATTATCAGACTTACTTTCTCTTATCTCTGCTATAAATTTTACCTTTCAAGGTAAACTTAGAGCAGTTAGAAACTAAACTTATACAGTATAAACTTATAGCACATCAAAGCGTTTTATTTACACTAAAACAAAAGTCTTAGCTTTAGTGTAAAAAAATGAAAATATAAAAAAAGACGCGCAATAGGTAAGTAATATGGTTACCAACCGTTTTTCCTTCTATAATACGGAACCCTTCAAACAAATCTTACTCATAATTTCAACACCCACTTACATTTATTGAACATTTGCATACAGCCGCACAACCAAATACGGTTGCAATGACATTTTCCTCAAATCCCCATATTTCTTATGATTTTCCAAGTAGACGTATCCCCGCATTAAAATGTATAAATATGGATACACTATGACTCAGTGCATTATTATCAATTGCTATGCAACAACATGCCAACCAATGACAACCATTTGTTATTATTAGGAGCAATGTTCGAATTCTAATTGTTTCCCACAGTCAACGTTAAATTTAATGATAAAAACGTCTGGACGTGGTATTTGTTCGAATTTTCAGTTATATAGTTTTTATTTTTATTTACCACTGCGCAATATAAGATCTTGTTATAATACTTTTCTAATAAAAAAGGCATTCTTTAGAAAAATGTTTCATAGCAGGAAAATTACGCTATTACGGTAGGTAAGTTGCCGTATAACATTCACATGGTATCCGGTCTGATATTCCATTTTATTGTCAAGAAAAATTTCGAGCAAACCTTATTATTGAAAAATACAATTCCATCGGTAAGTAAACTTTGATGTAGACTTTAATCAAGGCAATTCAATTTGTGAGTAAACTCGGATGATGTCTATCGCAGATTTAGCTACTTCATTGACCGCGCAATCGTTAATCTCCATTTGTATTTTAAATTGATCTGAACTAAGGTCAGCCACACAACACTACGTTTGAATCGGTCGCCGTTTATACTTCAACACAAAGGTGACACACATCAATTAATTGTTATTACCATACTCATTACTGAACTTTACATTATCCAATAATTGACCATTTGAAATAAAAGTAGGTTACATTAAACTCATAGATGTGTACTTAATGTGATCTTGTGTAGACCGCATAGTAAATTTATCGGCTAATAATATTTGAACAATTAGTGTGTGTCGCAATTTTGCTTCCATTTAGTTTATTCCAAATCAGTGTGATGAAACTTGTATTTGAATGTAATTTATGTTGAACTGTTGTAAATAGGTATATATTAATAAAATCGTAAATTCTAAATGTCTGACAACTTTAACCACAAGATTGCAGGGCAATTACAGAGAAAATAATTGCCCAACTTCATTAGTCCGTTATTAAACGTCATCAGACGAACGAACCCTGACTCATCGATTAAGAAACACAAATGAATTACAATCCTTGCATGGATTTGAATGAATTAGACTGCAGATTTACAACGTCTTTATATAATAACATTCTCCATAGCACTAAAAATGACTTGATTATATTCAACCGCAGGTACAATTATAACGTAAATGGCTTCTTCAAATCCTTAACGAAGTTGTTCCACAAGAAAATGCAAAAACAAATCATAATATTTATATAAGTAAACTGTGGAAAATTGGTAATAGGTGTTTCAAATGCTGATATCAGTTTATATAATCGAGACATCCTACATATAGCCAGTCGTTTCCTAAACAAATATAGTTTAATTACTATGTTGGTAATTTAGTACGCTATTAAACATACGCGGGTGGCTGAGATTTTGGTTTAATTGGTAAAAAAAATGTAGATTCAAAGTAATCTATTGGGAAAAAACTAGTCTGTAGGTACTTTATGGAAAGAGCGGAATAATACTCTTTGCGACCTAAAAATAAGAATGAAATGTAAACTGTGGTTCATCAAAATGGCAAAAATATAACATAAATTAATTTACAGTGTGTATTTACATTTTCAATAGTTTATATTTAATTTAAGATAGTGGCGTAATAGTGGCAGGAGCGGCAAAATGCCACTGACCCCCCTACGCTATAGCATTAAAATCGAATACTGTTCTAGAAGGACAGCCCTACCCGATGAAAATGCCACGGGCCTCTAACGGCATAGTAACGCCACTGATTTAAGACATACTTACTTACTTAATTTACTTTGAAGATTAACTAATGCCTTTAAGGCGTACAAACATAATCTATTCTGCTGGTTATTTAACATTAACTCGTCAATAGGATATAAGTGATTGCAGATACATTTCTTTAAAATTGATAAATAAATCATAAAGATAATCGTCGCTAATTTTGTTTTTGATAGCGAGTCCCGCTTCATCTCTGACGTGCCACGAGATAAAAAACGTCAATTTATACGGCAACTGTGATTCTCATTAAAGGTCCAGAGAGTAAATGTCAATTGTTATCTGCGTTTATCATCGCACAAAGAGATATATGTGCGTGAGCGCAATGTAATTTGTTTTTACCTGATAAGCAAATCATTTTAATACTACATTGTTTCTAAGTCACCTTTCCTTTTATATAAGTAAGCTACAAAGTGGGAATATTAGACAAAAACGGGAACAAATATTTATATGAGTTTATATTATATTAAGTTCCATTAGACGATATTGGTATTCCTATGTTGGTCTGGGACATAAAAAGAACGTACCAACTGTGTTCCTTGCCGAGAATGTCGTAAAATGCGACTAATGTTGTTTTAGAAAATGGTTTTAGGATAGTGTAGGCAACGGACTATCCACTTGTCTACTTTTCCATCTAACCCAACTCATTTTCATCTCGCGACCCCGGTCCATGTAAAAAGGGTTCTTGTCAATCAATGTAGTACAGTGAAGTACTGCTAAAATAAGACCACGACGTTAAATACTTATATTTCTTTAGCGTTTCTAGTTTAATTTCTTCATACAAATAAGCTAACAAAAATATTTTCTTTTCAGGTACGTTCTGAGGAATCCCTGCTTGACCTGAACTCACCAAGGAATAATGCACGATGGGTATGTGGCTTTGCACCTATTAGGTGATGGGTAGCATATTAAGGCTATATCATATGAACTTAGGGTTGCCATCTCTAAAATTTGGCAACCAGGACAAGACGCGTGAAAACCCTGGATTTTAGAGCCCAGAACCCGGACATGTCAACAGGTTTTTGGAACATAGTCAGTGTATTAAAAACAGTTGAAAATGATGATGAATTTAGCAAGGCGGTTCTTCGGTGCAGCCTTAAGACTTTACATTTTTAAACCCCGACTGTAAATTAAGTCCCGCCCGGACGCTCCCCGGATGCCCTCTAAACTAGGACAAATCCGGGGAAACCCGGACGGATGGCAACTTTATATGAACTACACTTTTATCTTCAGACTGCTTGTCCTCCTCATTATCTTCAACTACAACTTTGTGACAGCTTCAAATTAAAAAAAAATCAGAAGAAATTCGTGCTACCCTCTAACACCTGAAATGGATCTTCTCATTAAGAAAAACAAAGTTATTCTGAAATTACTTTGTTGTGCTTTTAGGTCATCTTATAGTTTATTTTTAAATAAGTTTTCAGGCATGCTGTTTCTTAATTCTTTAGGTCAGACCTTCTCCTTGTGAGCTATTTTAAGCTTAATACTTAGTTTTATATCCACATTGTCTCATGTTGGTCTAAGACTGTCCCATGTTGGTCTGGGATTTCTTGCCTAGCATGTCGTAAAAGGCGACTAATGGTATATCGGGTTTTGGATATGTGATTGTGTAGGCGATAAGCTAACAACTTGTCACTACTATTTTCACAATTTTCCATCTAACCTAGCCCAGCTTTTATTTGACTAAATGTGGCTGAAGGGGCTTGCTGCCCCTTTGACTCTGCCTACCCCTTCGGAGATTGTGGGCGTAATGTTATGTATGTTAGTTATATAAAACCAAAAAGTCTTAACTCATATTTAGAAATGTAACTACTTTCATTCAGTACTAGACAAGATATTACAACTAGATGTATTATTAACTTTACGACCTTGCATGCTTATTACAGTAACTAAGTACACAATTAATATATACCTAATGTGCTATTAATGTTTTATCTGTCGTATAGTGAACAGTTCTCGCGTGCATGTAGAATGTTCATGCAGATAAATATTTCAATGGGGCAAGCGAGTATTGATAAAATAGCACTATATGTCTATTCCATAATTCAAAGCATTATGTAATAACTTGTTAGTATTCTTTTGATTATGGCAACAAAGTTTGACGATTCGTATTTAATGGCGGCTTTATAAAAAAATCTTGCATATATTTTAATTTGTATGAAAAAGAAAGCTTAGCTAAAAGTTCTCCTCGTCTTCAATTTTACATGCATTCATTAGTTTCTGTTCTCTCAAAATCTTCTAGTCAGCAGTGCGTATACCTATTCAGGACAAGTTTATTTAATTTGTATAACTTACATTTAAGATAAATTGGTGTACTTACACGTTTTAAGTTCGAGACTAACCTACTTGAACGTAGCTTGAGACACACTTATTATTTCTACACAAGACACAAGGATCGCGTTTGACAAAATTAATGAAAAGTATGTCAAATGATTTGCGGTGTCTTCTACTCCATTGGCAATTTTATTGGCTTATCTTACTTGGCCATGGAGAAACCCAAACATGAAAGGTGGATTTGTAACAAGTGGCGCTACATCACACAATGCTGTTCTCTGCGTCACTGTACAAACAAGCGCGCCTTAAAGAAATGTGTCTGTTTCTGTGGAAACGCCATATACGACCGGATAATACGAGTATAAGTCTGTTGTTATTGCAATATTAACGACACTTAAAAGAGCGAAGCTAATTTAGAATAAATAGGTAAATACTGCATTTCTGGAAGATTTGCTTAGGTGTAGTCGTTTGACTACACTTTTGACTATTATTGTTAAAGATAAATATTTCCTTGTTTAATATGACTCCTATTTATTCTATAATAAAATGCAACAAAGTACCCCTGTATATTATGGAACAGGCGAAAAACGGGGTATCCGTTCATGGTTGCACTAGATTCTAGCCGACAGAGTGACAGGGAAAACTATTTAATATTAACTACAAATCATTCTTTATCATGATTTAAATGTCGCTGAGCCGTGATCGAGCCCCATAGGGGGCGCCCTCAGGCTGTTGCCTAAATTTTAGGGATGAGAGTTTCCCGCTCCCCCGCCAGCCCGGTAGGTAGTAAAGGCCGCCTTCGGCCAACAACCGAAATCCTCTCAAAAAAAAAAAAAAGAGTCAATTTCACGTGCATCAAGAAATGGAATATCGTAGCAGTTTCACAGTAGGTAAATATCACATTGTTATGAGGTCTGACCTTCAATGCCTTAGGATGTCTGTTCAATACAGCACATTCATATCTCGGCGATAATCTCTGTTGAAATTCCAACACAAATAACTGCTTATCTGCTCAGCTATTTTCCATAATATATTAAATTTAAACATACAGGATACTTTTATATAGATATCGGTATTATAGATAAGCAAACTAAGACATTTAAACATGCAAAGGAACACATATTTTTTTAATATACAAATGATAATCGAACAGAGATCCAAGTTTTGCAGATTTAACTTTGGATTAAACGTGAATGTTTGGATAAAATTTAAATACAAAACAAAATTTTTGGATAAATTACTTTTGAAAAGCCCAATCTTATTCTGTTCCGTAATCACATGCCACAAAGTCTGGTACAGTCACGGCGGCATTTTTGAATGACAATGACCACATGACGTTCGAGATAGTATAGGTACGAAGAATTCAGTCTATTATAGTTAAATACATATTATTGTGTCTGACAAAGGAGCCCCGTCATTGTTCTCTGAGGCTAATTATGCAAATAAAACGTATGGGGATTTTCCTAAACTTATTAGTTTCTTAAATTCTTCGTACAGTTCAGTAAAACGTACAAACAAGACTACTGGAAATACAAAACACGCAAAAAACAACTTAATAATAATAGTATGCTTTTTTAAGATAAGTTATCTTCGTTAGACTAAACAAAAATCCTTCCTACGTTTAAAAACCCTTTTATTTTTTTCGCCTAAAAGGCATATAAGCCTATCATCGCACATAAAAATGGTATGTATAGATACCAACATGTCAAGCCTTAAGACTTCATTACTTTTATCCTTTTTTTTTATTATACATACATAACATTACGCCCATAATCCCCGAAGAGGTAGGCAGAGTCAAAGGGACAGCAAGCCCCTGTAACCACATTCAGCCAAAAATAAAACTGGGCTGGGTTAGATGGAAAATTGTGAAAAAGTAGTGACAAGTGGCTAGCTCGTCGCCTACACAATCACATACCTAAAGCCCGATACACCATTAGTCGCCTTTAACGACATGCTAGGGAAGAAACACAGTTGGCAAATTCTTTTCAAGTCCCAGACCAACACGGAAAAAATAATATTGTTTTTTATTATGGCCCGATGGCCCGACTGGCCCGATGGTCTGACTGGCCCGATGGTCTAGTGGTCAGAGACCCTGGCCACGAAACCGAGGGTCGCGGGTTCGAATCCCGCTAGGGGCAAATGTTTCGTGTGATGAACATGGGCATTTGTACTCGAGTCATGGATGTTTATAAACGTATTTAAGTAAGTCTATCCGTTCACCTAGTATCCATAGCACAAGCATAAGCTTAGTTTGGGACTAGGGAATTGGTGTGTCAGTCTTGAGAATTTATTTATTTATTATTTTATTTATTTATATTATAAAAAACAATATTATTATTAATCGCGGGAATTTCCCTAAATACAACACTGTCTAAGGTACAACAGCTTCCACTTATGTATTTTTGAAATCAGGCGTCTTTTTGGGCGGCGACTCAATGTAGCTTTTTGCTATAATATATTTAAATTTAGTTAGTTAGTTAAATATGAATAGATATTATCTAATAACTATTTAAAGTCATTTGTCTAATGTCGGTATCTCATTACCTATTAAAAGAAAAAATCATTACTGTTTTCCTCGTATATATGATCATTTATCAAAAAATAATAACAAATGACAGAGGAAAGATTTGTACTTTTGTATGTTTGTAATGGATAAACTCAAAAACTACTGAAATAATTCCAATTGAATAGCACATAGGCTATGTTTTATGGATATACCACGCAAACGAAGGCACGAGCAGATGCTAGTACATTATAATTTAGCAGGTAGCAAACATTTCGGCCCCCTTATCTTAAAGTTATTAATTGCGGCTTACGCTTCAACAGACAGCTACCAAAGGAGACAGGGTATTTTCTGCCGGTATCGTGGAAATGAGATGGATTCGTAAGAAAAGAAAGTAAATAAGATTATGAATTTGTGATGGCTTTTAATGAATCACCCCATATTTGTAACTACAGTTAATCTACCAATGTCGTTTAAATAACTAACTATAAATAAATAGGTAAATTAATTCTACAGTTATACATCAATTCCCTAGTTGCAAACTAACCTTATGCTTGTGCTATGCATACTAGGTGAACGGATAGACATACTTAAATACGGTTCATAAACATCCATGACTCGAGTTCAAATGTCCATGTTCATCAAACGAAATATCTGCCCTTAGCGGAATTCGAACCCGCGACCCTTAATTTCATGGCCAGGGTCTCTCTTATTTTGCATATTGTTGAATGGTCAACAATATATAAAATAATTTCATATGTAAAACCAAAAGATACTTAATGTGATATTTAATCCATTGAGATGATTATACACGCTCTTACAGAAAAAAAATATGTCACTGTTAATATTAAAACTATTAGGTCAATGCATGGACAAATGCTAAGAATTAAATATTGGTTGTAAGAAATATTTTTCCCATAATTTACTCTAATAAGAATTGAAATTACGATTACCCAAATCGCAGCGTTACGTCATATTATTATAATTTGATAATCAATCCAATTTAGTTATATTTTTTAATGATGCAATGTGATCGATATCCATAATTTGAATTATGATTATGAATGACTTCACCTCTTTATTTTTTGTGTAATACATTGCCGTAATCTTTTTATCGTTCCCCGTTCAATTATAAAAGTGACTCACTCATTTAAATAAAGATGATATTTTATCATGATTGGAATGCGCTAATCACTAGTTGGCTTTATTTCATATTTACTGTTATTAAATATATGCACTTAAACAAATATGTTCAATACATATTTTCCTTAGTTCCGCTTATACATTCCCTGAATGTCTAGATAAGATATCAAAGATAAACTTATGCGCATTGTTTGAGAACATTACTATAATTGAGTATAACAAAAGAAATGTCAACGAATCTACTTTGTATGCACTTGAGAAGAGCTTCCGAGGAAAGGCTTTCGAATGCGTGCTAATATTCGTGAAAGTGGTACAAAGGCAGAACAGGATGTCGTCTGAGTCATGCCGCCCCGGCTGTAATAGACGCACGCGCAGGTAACATCTACAATACGTATAACGTGCCTGTGCGAGTATGATAAGCGGCCACGTGAATGAACGGTGAGTCAGCGACTATGTCAGCGATTTCAGGCTGCCCCATAAACTACATGTTGAGGAAAATCGGCTTATGGACGATTATCCAACGAATCATCTTGTGTCCATAATTGACGTTGTGACTGCATCATAGGAATGCTAAGATAGCTTTTGGGTATTTTATCTATTACCTAATGTTCTAAGAGGATTATTGCTAGACTAAACGGCTCATTTTTTTTTCAGAAAAAATAAACAGGACGATATAATAACAAATCACAAATTTGAAAATATAACTCGGAGTGCACTTACGAAACAGGTGATGAAATTTTTACACCTTATTTTTTATAATTACTTACATGACGGCATGTTAAGGTATTAAAGACAATATGGTAGCAGTGTAATGTTATATAAAACAATGATTTGTATTTTATCTAATAATGTCAATTATACATTTTTTTATTCATCATCACAATATCTTCGAATTCGCTTCAAATTTTTAAAAACAATTGTGTCATCTTTTGAAAACATTAAATAAGCATAATTGTTGCCTCGGCGATATGTTATTTAGTCATAGATGGTGGTAGTGTGGCTTATTTAAGCTGCTTATCAACGATGACACAATTCGGATACCTATTACAATAGTTATAAAACACCAGACCACTCACCCGAGTTTATGAATGAAGCCACTCATGCATTGAGTCATTCATAACTCTTGTATATTTCTTACGGTTTACGTAGAAATGTAGCATGGTTCTTCTGACTCAATATTATAATGCCATACGTACTACTCTTGTTTTTTTATTAGACATGCGTCTAACACACGTGAATTTGATTGATTAATCAGAAGTTTAAGTAAATCAATAATATTAGGCCCTTGTTGGTCTGGGACTAAAAAAAAAGAATGTGCCAACTGTGTTTCTTAAAAGGCGACTGACGGTTTATGGGGTTTTGGGTATGTGATTGTGTAGGCGACGGGCTAGCCACTTGTCACTACTTTTTCACAATTCTCCATCTAACCAAGCCCAGTTTTATTTTTGGCTGAATGTGGTTAAAGGGGCCAGTTGCTCCTTTGACTCTGCCTACCAGTTCAGGGATTATGGGCGTGATGTTATGTTATGTCATGTGTAATAATATAGAGTTGTAATAATATAGAGTTGTGATATTATGATATTCCATATTTTATTTAATTAACCGAGCCGTACTCTTAGACTACCCCGCTACAGAAATGGTACTCTTTAGTTAGTTGACAATGAGAGACGTTGGTAGATACAAATGCAGCAAATTACTTCGTTAACCACTAAAAAAATATATATAGTTCAATTAAGGCTAAAAAAAATGATTAATGATGATAATTAGATAACTATTTGTGTTATTTATTAGTAAACGCTTCATTAACAAGTAGTAAAATTGTTAGGTAACGTCAAGGCGGGTGACCTTAATTCGGTCGAAACACAGAACCCATAATATACATGTTGCGTAACTTTTGACATTCTCACGGATTGACTTGATCTTCATATGACTATTAATTTCTATCACGCATGTTTTTGGGTTCCGTAGTCAAAAATTTGACAGGACACTATATAGGCATAGCCTAGGTATATTCCTTCCACCTGAACGTCTGTCCTAAATTTAAGTAAACTGTGCATCTATGAAAGGAGCGAAAGGAGTGATAATATTTTTTATCGTACTTGAATTGAACATTCCAAAGAATAATAAGTTTGAAAGCTAAAACATGACAACGCTTCCCCCTTTTTTAAACAACTTCAAAAAAAAGAGGAGTTTCTCAATTCGACTGTTTTTTTTTTTGTATGTATGTTACTCGATATCTCTGATTTATTAACCGATTTTCAAAATTCTTTTTCTGAACTCGTATGTAGCCCAACTTACGCTGATCTTAATAACGATTCGATTGACAGCTCATTTATGAAAATCGTGTGATCTATGGCTAAAGATATCCGTAAAACAGGCATATGACCGGCAGGACTGGCCCGTTGGTCGAGTGGTCAGAGAACCTGGCAACGAAACCAAGAGTCGCGGATTCGAATCCTGCTAGGGGCAAATGTTTCGTGTGATGAACACGGACATTTGTACTCAAGTCATGGATGTTCATAAACGATTTAAGTATGTCTATCCTTTCATATCAGCGTTCAGCATAAGCTTTGTTTGGAACTAGGGAATTGGTGTCTTAGTCTAGACAATTTTATTATATTATTATATTTAAAATCATTATATTTATATTTAAATTGACTAACTAAATAATACTTGCCTTTTGGCTTTGGTTTTGTCAGATAAAATAAATACAGGAACTTATTTCCTCTGTTTATTATTTAACGTAAAAGCTTGGGACACCTATAATAACATACTTCCATCAAATTAAAAAAATAGTTTGAATTCCAAATGGATCTAAGCAAAAATGTTTAAATTTTAACAATATTATTGTATCATCACTGAACCCTCGCCATCCAAATCTGAAACCTACTTTGCCGTTTTTTGTTACTCTTAAGATAAACATAAGAATTGGATGGGTCTCAATTTTTTGTGTGTGCATTTGTAAGACAAGTGCTCCTTATACCTGTATTAGCTTAGCAAACCGATGTGCAAGACCATAAAGTTCTTTTTTCTCTGCCGCTGCGCTCGCGTCGACTTTTTAGCCGTCGCCCGTCTGGTCTGCTGGCAAAATTAAATTATTCTCGATTTAGAGTTAGTAGCGTAGCAACTATCACATGTGGTTTTTGTAACTTCTTATCTATAGTACACAGGAAATCTGTAGTTGAAAGTAAAATACGACTTACAACATTAGGTACATATTCTTTTCCGTCTTTTGTATTTAGTAAAAGTTGCTTTTATTTATGTATAATAATAGATTCTAAATATGTTGTTGTTTCCTTTTGCGTGAAAATCTTTTAAAACGACATACTATCTACCTATTTAAATATGTAAAATTCTAAGAATTTGTTATCATGGTTTTTGTTTAAATCTATTGATAACTATGATACCGTACGTGTCTCGGCTCGCATACGATAGATATAAAAACATAATTAACGTTAACGACCGTTACATCAAAGGCTTTAATAGCATTATTATTATAATAATGCAATTAAAGAAAAACCGATTAACACATCGACTCGATACAAATATCAAAGACCAGATGGATATAAACGACGTCTGTTTAAACATATAAATGCATATTAAACGATTTAAAAATCAGGTTATGTTCCTAATCACAATCACTTCCAGTTTGACATTATGCGTGCCTATCTTTTACATAGCGTAGTTTTGCCCTGTACAGTCTGTCTGTATCATAATATTGTTCTATATATTAAAAAAAAACGGTAATTGGCAACAGTAAATTCACGGACCTCATGTTCGAGGGGTGATTGTAAGAACTTGGGCATGTGGTACCTGGATTACTCAAGTCTAAGTGAGTCCTAACTAGGTTCAAGACACACTAGGAGTATTGTTGTAATCTAGATTTTGACGCCTCCCGATCTCTGAAATACATATATTATAATCTAAATCTATTGACATAAGCTTCACAAATGCTTAATTAGGATCAAGAAATTATTTCACTACCAACAAAAACTCTTATGCACCTAAAGTTACGACAATGCATTGCTTCGCCTTCATACGAAAGCATTGCAAACAAACCAACACACTTTCGCATTCACAGCGTTAGCAAGTATATCTAGGTGCTCGGCAACTTCGGGGTTTGAAAAACTCACGTATGCTAATTGCATGCAAATTTACTATATACCGAGTTGAGGAATTTATATAAGTAGCTGCCCGCATATTGATAATAACCCAACAAAGATGAATAAGACACGCTCGCGAATTTGATAAACATTCAATTTGCCACAGTTAGGTACCAGTACCGCGCACTAATCGCTGGGCATTCGTTATACAACATAACACTGATTTCTGCTCGGATTATGTTGTGAGTCAGACCCTTATTTACGACTTTCGAGAAATTATTAACCGAGTCAAAAAGTTTCATACAATCCTTTGTTTGTTTGACGTACAGCAATTTCGGTTGATACTTTAAGGTTTCCAAATGTTAATGCTCTTTTTGGATAACAATAATGTGATTCAGAAACTAAATTATTGAAATCGAACAACTTGAAATGTGTGAAGTCGATCGTAACTGTTAATCCTGAGTAAGCTGGAAAGCCATTTTGAGAGTTGATTTTGAATTTGATGAGGAATACGAGTAACTTTTACGAGTGAACTGAGTTTGCTGTCAAAAGGTCTTGGTTAAATCAACAATTAAAGCCGAAACCAAAGCTACGTAGGCGCATTAATCAAACAAATGCATGTAGGCGTAAAAATAAATAACAGTGATATATCAATAACCGTAGTCCGAACAGTTAATCACTTTTGAAAAGACTGAGCACAATCAAACGACTATTGAAAGACTCTTAATTCCTTTTAAGGCTATAGTGATTCAAGCTAACGGATTCAATCCAAATCGACGCTGTCACAGTAAATTGTTAGAATCATTAAATAGACCGAATCGGTTGATATAATATTCGTTTAATTATCGATGCTGATGATTCGCCACACGCGGCTGTCGCTGACATTGAAGGGTCGTTGACTCATCTGACACAAGCCGTGGGACTCCCTTCTCTTATGTTTTTTTAGCTTAACGTTTAGTATTTCAGAATATGCATGGATTAGGTTTCGTGGGATCAATTTCATGTCGTCACTTCATAAAGCAAGACAACAGTAAATCCTTAACTCAGCAAGTGTGGGCATTGAAACGTTGAAGAATTTAAAAATATATTTATTGTAAGTGTTATACAGCTTTACGTGCAATATGAAATTAATACATGATTTGACCGAGTCATTGACACTTCAGTTGAGTTACTATCCTATATTTATAAACACAACATGTTGACGTTACATAATGTACCATAACTGACATATTTTGATGAAGCTCATCAACAAGTACCACTCGATTGTTCACACATGTCAATATTGATTTCGGTTGTTTGATAAGATCAGCCAGAGCGTCTCATCATAAGTTGTCCATGAAGCGGATGCGAAGGTTCGTGGGTGGAGCCCCCTCTCCGCACCGCGGGCGGCTCGCCATTCTAATTAGCCCATTGTGGTCGCCAGCTAAGTTTGCGATCGGCCGGCACCGGCAGTTGTGCCGCAGACGCCGACGCAGTGACACGCGTAGCAAACATTCGCTCATCCGCTCCACCACGCGGACCTATACGACTGTGATGACGATAAGTGATCCAAAGTGCTCTCGGCTGTCAACGACCAACTTCACACCATTTGACAAGTTCCAACATGTGGATTATCACTATAGACAGACATTTCAATCGGTGCTAAAGTTCTAGTTGTTCGCGCAACACAAGGTAAAGCCATTATACTCCACTCGTGTACTGCTAAAACTGGCACCATTGTACAATCGAAGGATTCTGAAAAATCACACGATAATTATCATTCCCATTTTATTTATACTCAATAAATCGTAATCACGTTAGAAATGCCAAGGTTATCTCGCTAGTAAAATATAATTAAGGAGCAAGAAAAATCACAGGTAATTAAAAGCCGATAAGGAACCGATCTATATAGCAGAAGTGTAGGAGAAAAGTTATGATTTGTAATTTGGAGGTCGAACGATAAGAATAAATTATGCGTTACACTCATAAGACGGGTTTGTAAGAAACTGTCCGCCGAGATCGCGATAACTCGGCCGGCTTTATCCGTAGTTATTCAATAAAGTTATTTGTACCGGGTGTCAAGCGTGGAACGATTGTGCATGCCAAACTAACCTTCGGAAATAACGTCGCTTGATCGGGCATGCAGCATGCACCGCATTGCATCTACGCTTCTCAAACGCATTATACTTTAACGTCCTCCATCCTATCAACGGTGGGACCTTAGGTTTAGTGCCTGGATATTTTAAGGTTCAAATTCATTTATATCCTATGCGGCTAGAAAATCTAATCAATTTCAGAATGGTCGATGAATAGCTAATCGTGAAAGCTGTTCCCAGAAGCGAGCATAAAGCAGTAGCGAGGAGAATAGTTATTGCCTACTTTACTTACGCCAAGTTAACCGGTATCCTGATTCGGCTATTTTTATAGTGTTTCGCGTTTTTGTTTGACAACACTGAAGAGGACTGCTCAGGAAACATCATACTGGATGAGGAAAAGTGTGGTTTAGTGGTCTATTTTTAAACTTGACCGTATTGAAATGTGCTGCAAACATTAACGAATTAATTACCATACAATTAGAGCAAGTAAATCCAGTGCGTTGTGACATGACAATGCTAGGTGCTGTTTTCTCTGAAGCGTGATAACAAATAGATGCGATTACTTATAAGTGCTTACTTAATAGTAACTCGTTAATATTGATAAAGGCTAATTGCTAAGGTAACTATTTTCATTACTACCAACCACTGTTATGTCTATTTTTTTGTCGCGTATTTGTAAGTGTAGAATAATAAATATGCTAAATACGGCTATTTTAGTAACATACTTGATTAAAAAGTGCTTCAGCGTAACATAAACATGAAAGGTTTGCTTTTGTTAGATACTTAAATGTTTAACTAACATTCTTCAATATATTTTACGACCCATGGACACTTCTTTCCATAACTTTGAGTGTGCAAATTCGTAAACAAGATTAAACAACATCTAACTAAATTCTTATCTCAACGATAACTGAAAATAGATATTTATGTCCGATAATCAACATTAGATCAAGTGGGTAACTGTACGTTTTATTTTTATCTTTGATATGTTAGAGCAGAAATTTCCATAGAATTCCTTAGGCCAACATACCGTTTGTTTCATGAATAACAAACGGTCCTGCTGCACACTGGCGAAGTCGATAAATATGCAACAAAATTCCTGTTGCAAAGCTACAACATTTCATAGGCACCCCAAATATCCCGGTATCGGAGCTATTACTCACGTTTATCAGCGAGTGGCAATACTTATCACTGGCGTCGAGTCCAGTGACGTTTGCAAATAGCCTCAATCGCGTGTTACTGAACAGTGAAAGAATACAGAAGATAATTAATGATAATATAATAATACACAAACAATTGCACTAGAACAAATTGCCTGGAATCAAAGGATTCATACTCACCTCAAGTTCAAATAAAATACGTAAACTTATTACTTCATTGTTCCCACTCACACTCAATCCAACACAACGGAGTCTCAAGTGTGCAGTAAGAAGTGAAGAAATAAAAATAGTCTAAAAATTACAACGAGGCGCTTAAAAGATGTGTGAAAGAAAATGTACGAGCTACAATTGGCGCTATTGAGCGACTGAAAAAGCCTAATAGCTCTCATTCAGAGACATAATTGCAGCGAAACGTAACGTAGCTCGTCGTAGTTTTTATGTCTGGAACTGTGACCACATTTCTGCGAACCGTGAGTCATGGAACGGAGCACAGTCGGGTCTGTTATGCGTGGATCTCGCTTTTTGAATCGAATGTATTACTCATCGCGTCTTGGGATAGCTTATTTATGAATGAAGTAATCGTATGTAACCGTTCGCACGATAAAAACCAACTTCTCGTCAGGAAAGTTGCATTAGCAACAGAAATTGACAACAATAAATCAACGGATTATGCAAATCGAAACACAAAATTAGAATAGCCTGTTCTTTAGATAATTATTAGTTTCTAGCCGTCCACAAAACTTGAAACAACTTATCGGCCTCAGATATACGTACAAGTACATTAGACTCAATATCATAAGCATACAGGCACTCGTCGCTGTTTGTTTTCCCCGGACGTATATTTTTATCAAAACGGAAATTGATAAAGGCTGAACGTCCTAAAGCCCACTACAGATATAATTACGAAGTATTTTTTAAATCCATAATAATAAACCGTCGCTGAATTTCTAACACCTCTTGCTCATAAACAGAGACGTGACACTTATCTGCTGGGCGGGAGTGTGGCGTCGACGTTGACTAACGATGACGGCTCATAAATAAGCAATTAATTGGTATCACGGCGCTTCGTATCAAATGATTACGATTGTTGTCGGTGACGCCACGCCGCCCGGCAGGCCGTGACATCAGCGGTGGACGTAAGCGCACGTCACGCCGCGAGACTCGCCATCAAAACGATGCGCTGCTCAGCAAATTATTCATCTCGGGAATGTCATACGACTAGTGACGGCGATTCGAGCTAAAAGGCATCGTTTTTGAATCCATTCGAATCAAAGGCTGATTAATCGACGTAGGCAAATGATTGCGCGGGAATCTATATCTACATTCTAACCAGACAATTTTGTTCTTTACTTACCTAGAGAGTCATCTAATTAATGGATTCCTCCTGAAGATCTTTTTCAGATCTATACGAAAAAAACAACTAAGTATACATTCACTATGCGGCTCTTCAGACGAAGTAAATTTTCTAGAGTTGTAGCACCCATATATACTAAAACAATTAGCACTAATCGCTTAACATGTACATGAGAAATAGAACGAAATAATAATAATATCAAAGTGATTTCGTAGCACTTAAAAGCAGATTTCAAATAATTGAAACAGATTTTGCAATTATTTAACACTGTAGAGTATAATAAATTAACTCACAAAATAATCCAACAACAAAAAAAGATAAAATAATATCCTAATTATGGGTACAAAATATGTAAAGGCGCATTTTCGAAGACCATTCGCATACTCGTATATTCAAATGTTACATTCATTAAATTTGTAGTCGTCTATAATACTCGTAGTAGAATGAAATAGTGCTATAGAAACGCTTCGTGTAAAACCGGCCTAAAACTAAAGAATGTCAATGGCAATAGAAGTGGGGAAACTAGTGGATCGCGACTGTTTTCGTGAGAATTTGACATTAAACAACTTGTCGAGGAAGGCACGCGACTCTTGTGATAATGTTATGATGAAGAATCCACAATAATTAATATCCGCACATCACACCCCTTGTCGTCTATGGTAATTAGGTTGGTTTGGCACTTAAAAGAATGTGCCAAGTTCTTCCTTGCCTAGCATGTCGTAGAATGCGACCAATGGTGTAGGTAATAGGTATTAGGACTATGAATACCTACGTGACGAGCTAGCCACTATAAGCGAATTTCCATCGAAGCCAGCCAGTTTTATTTTTGGTTAAAAGAGTTCAAGGGGGTTGCTGCTTCTTTGACTTGATTGGATTTGGATTCGCGTGACTTATTTCCAAGTAAAATACTACTCTTCGTTTTAGCCCAAAAAAGAAAAATTATGATTTTAATAAATTTGCCTGGCTCGATGGCGCATTCGGTAGGTCGATTCCCACCCAGAACAACCATTCGTATGACGAATGCTTGTGTTTGTTTGGTGTCTGGGTGTTATTATTCAATATTTAAGTACATATATATTTGTAATACCACTGTTGATTCTGATATCCGTAACACAGTGCTTAAGCTAGTTACCTCGGAGTCAGATCAATGTATTTGATTTAGTCTTATACTTATTTACTTATTTATTTTAACATTTTGAAATATGAGAATATGCAGTATTGTGCATACTCTATATATGCACAATGGTGTATATATTGATAAATCTATCTATCGTAAAGCTGGCGTGTCTTACGCAGCTTTGAACGTGCTATAATTCACTATTGTTTGTGCACTATCAAAACACGTGCAACTTAGTTACAATTTATTTAGGTAATGAAATATAGAATCAATAAAACTTCATAATGACTAAACCCATGAGAGCACTGTACTAGATAGGTAATTCAATCAAACATTAACAGAAACCGTAATAATGAAAATATTAACATATAATAATACAATAAATACCAAACGCAACACCACAATAAAACCACTATAAGTTTTTGTAACATACAGACAGTGATATAATTAAGAAAGTTATAATATGTTATTTGTGAACCTGTTCCTTGAAATAAATTTATTCTTATTCTTATTCTTATTCTTATTCTTAAATACCCTTGCAAACATATGAAGCATAAGGAGACAACCACTTATCTAAAAACGGAAACTTAAAATTGATTAAATAATTAATTTAATATCAAATTATTCCCCTTCGATATTCATGAAATAATAAAAAATTAAGGGAGGTCAACAAATAACCATAACGGTCTATTGCTATTATTGCTAGCTACAGCAATAAAACAGGACTAGACAGACACTAATACTCGGAGTGATAAGGATTCCGTTACGGTTACAAAAACAACGGTGACGCTTCTAATCAGAGTTAATTATTATTTATTATGATGACACATAACTCACGCCAGCATACATTTTCTTACTATGCTCTTCTAATGAACCTACCAATGACTCACTTTATCCTACCTCACTATATGTAAGAATAGTTCATAAATACCTATACATCTTGCATAATTAAAATCAACATTCATCTTGACAAGAATTAGGCGTCCGCGCATTTTACAATCAATTGTTTTTTACGTCCTATTGTCTTGTATTAAGACGTGTCTATTGATCTCTGATAATGACGATGACTTGTGACTGACACTTGGGCAAAATAGGCATTTGGTATATTCGAACAGGCGGTTCAGTTTGTTCCGCAGCGAACGCATCAATATGCTTCGAACGAGACCGTGCGTTCGACACTTGGACGCGTGAGCTGCGTGACTGATTGATAGATGCCGGACTCTCCAATGAGTCACTCTTCGATATTACATTACGTCAAATGGTTCCTTTGACCCTATTCAGTGGGTTCAATAAGTGCAGCCGCCTGTCCTTGCGCTGAATTCAAAGCAGTTAAACTATTCCCAGAACGGCAATTGTGGCACTGACTTACAATAAAAACCATACATCAACCTACATCTCGCCGCGGTATCTCTTTTGTCTCATAGTAATTTAGATAACGACACGTTCAGCTATGATCGTTTATTAAGCTGTTATCAAACACTTGATAATAACAAATTGCTCTAATCTGAACCCTACGCAATACAGCTACCACTGATATTTAATATGTATATTTATGCGTATACCAGCAAAAGCACGTTGCTAAGTTATTGCATTCTCAACATTTCCACGCGCGCGAGTTGGAATATTAAAAATGTATGGATATTTATAGACAAATTAACCAAACTATGGATGGAAATTTGAAATAAATATTATTTAATCATTGAAATAAGAAATGTGTTATTTACTTTCTTTTCTGCTTTCTTAATTAACGCTATATGTATAAATAAATATAGACGTGAAAAAAACTATAAAGTAAAATACATTATTAAATTACAAATGTCATATAATGTTAAATTACATTTTTGGGAGCCGACTTCAAACAAGCAACTCGCAACACTTCACAGGCAGTCAATCCGGTTTCACAAATAACTGACAGACGAGTAGACATGTCGTTCTAGACGGAAGTCCGGCGTCTAGGCTGACGCCATTATGGGTTTTGACTGGCGAGTAGAAAATAAATTACAATACTTATATAAAAAATGCATTAAAAAAAACCGATTAGGCATCAATGACTTTTAGTGCGACCAAAAGAACGCGACAAAGAAATGTCACAAGAATCAAATAATATGATTTTTAGGGGACCTATGTGGAGCAGGGTTTCACATGCCTATATATAAAAGGATATTATTTCATATTACATACTTTTAAATGATTAGAAATCACGGTGGTAATAATATACTAGATCGTAGGTATTAGTATGATCATTCGTACGACTTACAGTTACCTTAAAGATGATCATGTGTTTAACATATATCCTCCATTTGTTGCAGATACCACTAGATGGCAACAACAGCCTGAAACACAACGGCAGCGCCTCCGTCATGGAGAACCTCAAGAAAAGCACCCTCGTAACCCGACAGAACCAAAGCCTCAACACTCAAGTTACCAGTTCTGCTCAACAGGTCTGGAATCCAACCTTTATTACAATAAGAATAAGTTAGAAATTAGAAGACTAACAGGTATACCTACCTATTAGTCTGTGTATATAATGTGTATATACAATTGTATATATACAACACATACCACAACGCTCACATTCCCAGAAGAGCTGGGCAGAGTCCTGGGAGCAATAAGTTCCCTAAACCACATTCAACCAAAAATAGAATTGATTGAGTTGACATAGTAGATGGAAAATTGTGAAAAAGTAGTGATAATGGCTATAATACAACATAAGTCGCCTTTCACGACATGCTAGGCAAGAAACACGGTTGATTTCTTTTGAATCCTAAACAAGCATGGGACAAAAAATATATCTTACTTACTACTTACTTATATTATAAAGAGGAAAGATTAGATTGTTTGCATTGAATAGGCTCCGAAACTACTGAACCGATTTGAATAATTCTTTCACTAATGGAAAGCTATTTTATCAGCGAGTAATATAGGCTATATTTTTTCCACGTATTCCTACGTGTACGGTAAATACGCGGGTGAAACCGCGGAGCGTTGCTAGTATTTAATAAACAAAGATCAAGGACTAAAGATTAAAAGTTATAGTTATCACGTTTTGCTTGTACAAGCTTCTAATATTCTATTGGCAAAATAGCAGTTCGATAACTCTATCGAGACGAGACCTTGATACAAGAAGATGTCAACAGATGGCGTAACCGAAACCGAAAGTATAAAACCAAACTAATTGTATTTTAATGAGTCAGACCAAAAAAGTTGCAAATTTAGTTATTATTTTTAATATTTGACGGTGTTTTCTTGCACTGCAAGCGACAAATAACTAAATATTGAAACTTTTAAAATTTACGGTTTTTAAATAAAATCATATTACAAACCTGAGAGAGCATTGAATATCAATTATGTTTAGAGATAGAAACTAAAATCAAAACAATCTTCAAATATAAATAAACATAAGTAGAAATATGTATAATTATAAAAGACCATTAATCAGCTAATTAACTAGATTCTCAGATACACGTATGATACATACGGGGTCATTACTCATATAGACAACAATATTACTATTCCAGAAAACATTGATAATAAGGTCAAGCTAGTAGATTTATGGAAGATAGCTGGAATATATAAATAAGTACCATTACAAAATCCATTAGAACAACATTGAGAATTTGGCATCGTTGTTGGTTTACAAGCCAATGAGATTCAATATCATTAAGTACATTTATTGAATGAGACATTCACTAATCATATCTTTGTCATAGCCAGTGGCGGATTTACAATCTTGGCCGCCCTAGGCCCCAGGCCATAATTCTCAAAACTAAAGAGTCATCACTTAATTTTTATCACGATTGGCCGCCTCTAATATCTGGCCGCCCTAGGCCCGGGCCTACTGGGCCTTAGGGTAAATCCGCCACTGGTCATAGCAGAATTAATATAAATACATTATTTCATACGCATATATAATATTTGTCTATTTCTGCTTCAGCCTCGTCTTCTTCATAAAATGGATTAGTTTATTTTAAAACGCTCTAGAGCGAGTTTCGAGAAAAATAATTAACAAACACGGCCACGAGTTAAAATATCCAATAGGCGTGTCTTACATGCCTATTGTAAGTTAATGTGCATATACGCTTATTTTTTTATAAACGACTAGCTTCTGTCTGCGGCGTTGCTCGCATGGTATATCGATGAAACATAGCTTATGTGTTGTTATTCTAATGTTTATGCTATACTTTTGCAAAGTTTCATTAAAATCCATGCAGTAGTTTTTGCGTGAAAGCGTAACAAACATCCACACATCCATCCATCCAAACTTTCGCGGTTATAATATTAGTAGGGTAAATAAAACGAGTCGAATCAAAGTTACAAGGGTTAGTATTAAATAAAGATGTCTCGCGAGAAAGACATAAATTCACAATTTAGATAAACGCCGAAACTCACACTACCTCGATTACGTGTAGGACGTATATTTTCGTCGCATAAACATAATAACTGCCAACGATCGAATATCAGCAAGTAATTAAAAAGTCATGTTTGTCAGTCGTCATCGGCGACTCAACACGGCAGGGAGTCCGTCTGGCCACTCGCCAGAAGCGACATGGCGTAACATACTAACAGGAAAACGTCGCTGTAGGTAATCAGGGCCTAAGGGCCTTTTAGTTAACCCATTTTTATAATCAAGCCATTATAATTATTGCATAACCATAAATCACATCACAATTATTTTCCATCTAGCCCAGCCCAGTTTTATTTTTGGGTGAATGTGGTTAAAGGGGCCTGCTGTCCCTTTGACTCTGCCCACCCCTTCGGGAATTATGGGTGTGATGTTATGTTATGTGTGCATAACCATATCGGCACCGACATTTTATAAGCACGGAAAATACACTTCATATTATGCAACAATGATGCAACGGTCCGAGGGAAGGAAACGACGTGTAAAGGAAAAAACATTACTTATCGTGTTAGTTTATACTAAAAAAGGTTAATAGAAGAAAAAAAACGTTTGTGGAAACGCTTGTCTGTAATTTCTTCTCACATTGCATTGATGTCATCATTTCAAATGTGACAAGCAGAAACTACAACTCAAGGTATAAAAATAAAAAATTAAACAAAAACAGACGCAATAGATGGCAGCAAAAATAAAATCCAGTCAGTCTAAACGCCACAAACTAGATTTATATTCATAACGAGTCCACGTGGTATTTATTGTACATGATTCTCGATTACCAGATCCCCCACGCTCGAACTCTCAGACAATCATATAATCAGGCAAGGAACAAACGGCTCGTTTTGATGTAGCGGGCATAATTTATAATATTTTTTGGCTACCATTTCTATTATTTTCGGGTTTCTATCAAATTTAATGTAAAAATATTTCATTAAATTGTTAATTGACTATTACTCATTTAAGGATAACAAGATAAATGAGATTGACGTGACGTGACGTGATGCCCTGAGTCGATTCGATCTAGATAAACCAAGTACCTACCTAGTAAGATCATCAACAAATAATTCAGTCTATATCAATTTTACTGCAGTGCACAGGCCTGACCTTAAATATGAAATAGTTAATACAAGTTCTCTCTGCCTACCCCGCTAGGGAAGTGGCGTGAAGTTAGTTAATACAGGATAATAGTAGATACAAGATATATTTTGCTACTTGAACTTGTTCGTTTATTAGAAGGCTTATGTGATAAGTGTTGTCCCATAGCCAAATGGCATTAATTTGATAAGCTTAATGACACATTTGATTTTTATCAAGTCCATCTCGTTTACCCATCTTCGGAAGCACGAAAATGTTCATGATTAACGTCACTTGGTCGGAATTGTCGACCACCTTACATAATTGTACCAGGCATAGCAAGCTAAGTGAACAAAACACTGACGCCTCTGGCTGTTTTTGTATTTTCATTTCACCCGGAAATTTATTTATTTTTAATCTCATTCACAATTGAACTTACTTTATCATTGACAATAAATTTTTGTTGGCGAGGGCACGATACCGAGTTTTGGGCGCGAGGTTCAAGGACATAATTCGTTGCATCTCGCCCACGCTACGTGATTCATACAATTCGTTTCTCAATCACGGCGTCCAATGCCAAAACGAAGCTGCCCATTTTTCTTCGGAAATATTTATTCATATATATCTATTCTACATCATCCACTAAAGGGCGTGTTCTTCACTTTTTAAAAATGTAACATACTTACCTATATCCTGACGATTTTAAGCTCACCTTATAACATGGACGTAGCGTGAGAGCATTCGTAATGTTAATTTATTATTAAATTTGGATCATATAAATATAAATTCCAGGGGAATAAATATAAAATAAATCGATTAATATCGTGTAATAAATTCAATACCTAATGCATTGTGCAGTTGGTTCCGCATGCAAACAAATACCTGACAATGAAACCTAGGTTTATTTCTTACATACTTAGTTATATTTATTTACATAATTAAGAAACCAGAATATTGTTGTCGTTTAATATAATATTCGACACATAAACGCATGAATAAAACGAATTTACAGCTAATTCGCTTGTCCGCTGGATATCGTGAAAACAAATCGCCCTGTCGATAGTAAATCGTACTAACAAATTTCGTGCGCTAAATTTAAAAAAGCTGAGTTATTTCGGTAATCCTATTTTGTCATAGCCCTGGCTTTATTTACTTCGGTCGTAGGTGCGCCAAGACGCGTGACGCCTGCTCTTACATGCTGTCTTCTGTAGCATTGGCACTGAACTAAACACTCTAGTCTAGATAACGATTCCGAACGAAGAAGACGGCGATTGTAAGTTCCCCGCCCGTCCCATTGCACAAAAAGGTTAATTTAATGAACTCATTATCACAGTGCACTACGTTGAACTATAAAGTTGCATTATTTATCGCGTCGCAACGATTCCAGCTATCATAATCACAAACATCGTAAATAATACAGTGCGTGCAATAAATATAAACACCAGTTGCATTGAATAACATTGCGTTGCAGATGGTGTCGAGCACAACGTCAAGCAGCGCCGCGTCGAGCCAACGAATGCAGAGCTCGTCGCAGCGCATGCAGCACATGACCACTTCAGAAATGAAGGCCAGCTCCATGAAGTCAGACCTCTCAGAGCTCAAGAGCTCAATTTCTGAAATGAAAAACTTGAGCAACACTGCCGCCAGGAACTTCCCACGGTTAGTAACCATTAAAAACTTGTGTCGTATTCTTCTTTCCAATGTTGTACATACATGCTTTAACGTAACACAGACGTGTTAGAACAACTCACCTGAGTGGCCTTGGCCATCGGCCAAGTCTTACCCGCTCATTCCCCGATCTATGTTTGCAGTACCACACCGACAAACAATAGCAACAACACGGGTGTTGGGAGATTTTCTCAAATAAATTAACGTAAAATTAGCATTGTGTGTTTAAACGAAATTATAAATATCCTAAATTTTTATTGTGTCTTCAAAGCACGGTTTTGTTCAAGTGTGTTATTTGGTTATTACTCGATTCCAGATTGAGATCTTCGATGGAAAATATAGTGGATCAAGATGATTTGGCGGATAGACACCTGGATATTCGAGATCTCAGTGACATGGGAGATATTGGAGATATGGGTGATATGAGCGAATTGAATGCTGATGGACCTTTAGTGACTTTCCCAGAATCTGACACGCCACCGCCTATCGTCGATAAGCCATCTCTACTAACGGCTAATACTGCATCAGTGGGATCGAATGCAGCCAATGAACTCAAATACAGCACAGCAAGAGTCACCTCGGCAAGCTCAACACGCGTTGTGACTGATGGATACAGTGCTTCCAAATCAGCAGCAAATAGTGCCAAAATGAGGCGGCTTCAACACGGGGATGTGCATTACGCGGAACACAGTGCTGCTGGAGCATCACATCGGTTGCTGCAGGCTGAGGGTCTCACGGCTGAACAGAAAGCAGCTTATTCACAAGTAAGTACTGAATACTGACCGATGTATTAAATAACTATTCGTCATAGTGACTTAATTTTTCCACATATCTATATGGAGGCTGTAAAAATTAACACGTGATTTTTTGTACAACATCAAAAACGTCGCGGGTAAATATCGATAGGTTTTGATTGCGAATTCCTATATTATACACAAGGATAACCTAGAGTCATAAAGGCGCGCCGAAGGACGCGACCTCGCGTGTGGCCGACAGATCGATAGTCTAGAGCGGCGCCTCAACCACTACTCCCCAAAACGCGCAGTACTGTGCGGCGACTTGCCCCGATAACAACGCATAGCACGGGCTCACCACACCATCACGCGACTGTGTCATGGAATGGTAAACACGGTATGGCCCGCTTAGTCGCTTTTGCGGGCAGGATGCTGCGTCGTGGAGGATCACCGGGGGCGGTGAGCTCATTTATCTACGCGCGCTTATCGCCGCTTTTACCGCACCACGCTCCTCTCAGTCAGTGCCTGACCGTCGTGCGCGCGAGCACACGCGGAAGTCAATTACTGCGCGTGCGCGCACCAAAGTACACGAATAGTCGTCTTAAATATAGACGCGGAATGTCTGCGGGCGGGGGGTCGGCCCCGTGGCCGATTCACCGTGGTGTCCTGTCACGCTTCCCTCCGCAGTCACATAACCCTTTGGTGAGAGTTCTACCCTCTAAAACCCAAAAACTATCTCTC
Organism: Glyphodes perspectalis; assembly: GCA_951394215.1. NCBI lineage: Eukaryota > Metazoa > Arthropoda > Insecta > Lepidoptera > Crambidae > Glyphodes > Glyphodes perspectalis. The sequence goes on along the minus strand of OX596203.1, from coordinate 11,844,194 downwards.
CACGATTTTACACAAACGCCGTGAAATTCCCGCTCTGAAATTCGCCGCGATTGGCCTATATCCAATAGAAACGATAGGATAAACCGAGTCGTGACGTTGGGCTCTTTTTATTAATACAGATTTCAATTCGGATGGAACTTTTAGTTGTCCCATGTCTTCGAAACACAGTAGACCACGACCTAAATTGCGTGGCGCTATACTTACGTCAAATATTTATTTTGTGAATCACCGCGTAAAAAAAGTTGCTAAACATTGTTGTGACATGAGTGATAACGAGTACAGAGATGAACTCTTTAGAGGTTAATTTATAATTTTTCGGAAATAAATTTCACCAAGTATGTAGATGACATCATGAGCAGAAAATATTATGAAATTATTGAAAAGAACTAACATAAGCGATTACAAGACTATCATCGTATAGTGTTAGAATCGAGATTTGACGAGTGAAAATATTTCAATTTTAGGAGCAAAGATCTCTTCGAGCTGGGGAAGTGACAGCACAAGAAGCAAACAACATGTCAGCTTCAAGTTCACGGCTGCAAACTGAGGCGTTCAGCGCTGAGAAGAAAGCTATGGCGACGGCTCAGGCGCGGCAGACGGTCACCTCCAGTGGAATGTTCAGTCACAAGGAACATTCCAGTATTGCACAATCAAATATGACAATATCGAGCAAAAACATGTCCACAAAGTCAACGCTACTATCTTCGCAAGTAAGTGAACATTATTTTTATTACATTTACACATGCCTTATCTATGCATGTGCACCGATTTAAGTATTAAATTCGAAGTTCTGGTAAAATCGTAATATATGTTACGCTATGAGTACTTATGTTAAAAATGCGACATGCATATTTATAAAGAATAGAATATAAAAAATCGAATTTCTTTTTCTTAATTTTTATATAACTTAGATAAACTTTTAAATGTTATCTAAGTTATGTGAAATGAAATAGTCTTTATTTACATAGGCTTCATTAAAGCACTGATAAATCGTCAGAACAAGATCAATATCTACCAGTCGATTTTACCAAGAAGAACCGGCAAGAAACTCTTTTAAAAATGCCAAGTCTGAATAGCTATTAGTTACAATTTCTTAGTCAATGAAAAATTAGCAGTGCAGGCGAACAGCCTATTCTGGGACTAACTATATGTTCCTATCATTTAGATAGTCTATTTTGTAGTAGCCCTTTTTAATCAAACAATTTTTAATATATAATTTAAACTTATGTACAGGTAAATCAATGAGACTGTGAGGTAACATATTGAATATTTTTATACTTGGGTTAAGTACAAATTAAGGAATTATCACTCTTATTAGGTCGGTGATTTGGAACAGCAAGTCTGTGTCTATTTCCTGACTGCATATGCAGCAGAGCAAAGTCTCCCTGCCAGGGTCGCAATATAAGGCGCCCATTGCAATTTTAAATCCAAGGTGATACCGAGAAATACAGTAGAATTTACAACTTCAATTGCTTCATTATTTACTATGAAGCTCGTGCTCCTGCCTCACGTTACGTTAGGTCCTGCCTTACGTTAGGTAGTGGAAATTTAAAACATTTTTTTTTAGCGTTAAGTGATATATTATTGACTGTAAGCCAGTTTAGAACTCCTGATAGAGCATTATTCACGTCGTCAAAATTCTTTTTGGTTAAAAATTTATGAAGTATCATCATCTGCAAATAATACTGTCTCACATGTAAGAAGGAAAGTCATTTATATATTATTATATTAAGAAGAGCAGAGGTACCAATATTGAGCTCTGAGGCACTCCTATGGATAGTGGGGCGCCAAAAAAATTGGTTCCATTCATATTAATTATTTGAAGTCTGTCAACTAAATATGACTTCATAAGAATTAGTGAATTCGTTGAAACACCGTAATGCTTTAACTTCACCAATAAGGTCTGGTGCTCAACGCAATTAAACGCCTTTAATAAGTCGCAGAAAATCGATAGCATCCTATTTGCTCTCCCAAGCCTCAATCACATGTTTCATAAGTGCCACTCCCGCATCAGTTGTGGATTTGCCCTTAGTGAATCCATATTTTTTATTATGCAATTATTTATTGACTGTAAAAATGTGTAAAAATTTATAAAATGTATGTTATTATGAAAACGATAATCATGAACAAGCAATTATTCAAAAATTTGAATATTTACACCAAATTAACTGCTTCCTTCAACATATCGATCAGAACACATACATCCTTTACTTACCTACACATATAATTAAATTATAATTTATGTCCTGTATAACACGTATTAATAAAAATATTTTTGAAATTTCAGATGAGCCAATTGTTAAATGGTACCAAACCCGGCGATGAAGATCTCAGTAACCTTACGTTTGAAGATTTGGACAAGATGAATGCAAACTCAAACCAAGGGGACGTTGAAAGTGCAATACAAAAATATTCGTCTAAAGTGAACGCCTTCATTACATCAATCAAGAACAATCAAATAGACATGAAAAATGCATCCGTACAGTTTGACAAGTTGAACGAAATGGTTAGAAGAGCATGGGCTGTCCCTACATACGGCCATGAATTGGGATATTCCCTCTGCAACACATTGAGGATATCTGGTGGACTCGACATTCTAATGGCAAATTGTTTGGAATCCAGTAATCCTGACTTACAATTCTCATCAGCAAAGCTCCTGGAACAGTGTCTTACCACGGAAAATAGAGCTCACGTTGTAGAAAACGGTCTGGAAAAAGTTGTGAATGTAGCCTGCGTCTGCACAAAACATGCTAATTCGGTTGACCACTCGAGAATAGGCACGGGAATTCTGGAGCATTTATTCAAACATAGCGAAAGCACATGTAGTGACGTAATCAAACTTGGAGGTCTCGATGCAGTCTTATTCGAATGCAGAAAGAACGACGTGGAAACTTTGAGGCATTGCGCGACAGCTCTCGCTAACCTATCACTATATGGTGGCGCGGAAAACCAAGAAGCGATGATTAAGAGAAAAGTCCCCATGTGGTTATTCCCATTAGCTTTTCATAACGATGATAACATCAAGTACTACGCGTGCTTAGCTATCGCAGTTTTAGTAGCGAACAAAGAAATTGAAGCAGCCGTGCTCAAGTCTGGAACACTCGATTTAGTGGAACCGTTTGTAACTTCACATAATCCGTCCGAATTTGCCAGATCAAATCTCGCACACGCTCATGGTCAAAGCAAAAATTGGTTGCAAAGACTCGTGCCTGTCTTGAGCTCAAAAAGAGAAGAAGCGAGAAACTTGGCAGCATTCCACTTCTGCATGGAGGCTGGAATTAAGAAGCACCAGGGCAATACGGAAATATTCAGAGAAATTGGTGCTATAGAATCGTTGAAAAAGGTTGCCAGCTGTCCGAACGCAGTGGCTTCCAAATACGCGGCGCAAGCATTAAGGCTTATTGGGGAGGAAGTGCCGCACAAATTGTCCCAGCAAGTTCCCCTTTGGTCGATAGAAGATGTACGGGAATGGGTTAAACAAATTGGGTTCTCCGAATACGCTAATAACTTCTACGAGAGTCGAGTTGACGGTGATTTATTATTACAAATATCAGAGGAGAATCTGAAAGAAGACATAGGACTGCAAAATGGAATCAAACGTAAAAGGTACCAATATCATCGAGTTTGTTAAAATTAACGCATTAGATTATTTAAGCAGTAATATATGACAATAAACAACTAATTGATAATAAATAATAACTAGATATCAAAGGTCAACAATCGTAGAAGTTTAGTTAGTTAGAAAAACATAATTTATTATATTTTTATCATACTTCATTTCAGATTCACTCGAGAACTTCAACAGCTGAAGAAAATGGCAGACTACACTTCAAGGGATAGGGGCAGTTTGAACGAATTCCTTCAGTGCATCGGACCAGAGTACACAATATACACGTATTCAATGTTAAATGCTGGCGTAGACAAGGAGTCCATTCGCGGCCTTAGTGACGAACAACTAGAGAACGAATGTCGGATTGTCAATAGTATTCACCGGCTTCGGATACTAAACGCCATCAGAGGTAAGGAAAAAATAATAAATAGTTCAAACAAACGACTTCCTCGCGATTGCGTAAACGAGTCTATTATTGTACACAAACATGCTAGTTTATTTACGATATAGCATCATAAACCTATTTTCCAGCGGTTATAAATACTAGTGTGTTGGTCTCCGTTCACGGATTTTGAACCTCAATGTACATTTACAATTAAGCAACTAGATGACTGTAACAATACAAGAAGTACCTATCTAAAATACCTACAATTTAATTTTTAGCATACGAAAGTACTTTACCAATCAAAGGGGAAGAAATCATGGAGAAGAATTTGGACGTGTTCATTAGTTACCGCAGATCAAACGGTTCGCAACTGGCTAGTCTACTCAAAGTCCACCTCCACCTTCGTGGCTTCACCGTGTTCATCGATGTTGAACGACTGGAAGCCGGCAAGTTCGACAACAATCTGCTGCAGAGCATAAGACAAGCAAAGCATTTCCTACTAGTTCTGACACCCAACGCACTCGATAGATGCAAAGGCGACAATGAACAGAAAGACTGGGTACATCGAGTAAGTATCATAGTACTACTACTATTTCGCAGTTGATTTTTCTTTTTGTGAAATTTAGTACTTATGGTCGATTGTATCAGCGTATAATAAAACGATAAATTTAATTATTCGCAGGAAATAGTGGCAGCTTTGGAGTCACAGTGCAATATAGTGCCGATCACCGACAATTTTGATTGGCCAAATGCGGAGGACCTTCCTACAGACATGCGCGCCATATGTCACTTCAACGCACTTCGATGGATCCACGATTACCAAGACGCATGTGTTGAGAAACTAGAAAGGTATAATTCTTTAAAATACTACTGGAAGCAAAGTCAATAGGTAACAAAAAAGAAAACATGTAAAAAACATCTGTCTATTTACAGTTTCCTCCGCGGCAAATCAAATCTCACCAGCCGTTTGGATGGACCGTTGAGAGGGAGAGGAGATGTTCAGACGCCTGGGACAGCAACCATCGGCCGGGGACCGCCTAACTATCAGAGAATGGCATCCTGCGAAAGCAGGGGAAGCGATAAAGCAGATTGACTAGAGGCAACCATACACGCACTGCCCCCTGTTAGGTAAGCAACCATCTAAATATAGCTGTGCTATACTCGTACGTATGGTGTCGACAGTAGAATTGCGTCACCTCATTATCTTCCTGTGGGTGTTGCAGAAAAATGCTTATGGAATGAGAACTGGCACTTCATTAATTGGTGCCGGTGGAACAAGCGCGTCTTGTAAAATGAAACAACAATGTATTCAATGGAAGAAATAATAATCACAGTCACAGTGCATTTATCTTAAAATCACTAAGATCTTTGATATGATACTCATTAAAATAGTTCCAACGTTATTGTTGGTATCCATACCTACTTAAGCAAGAAAATAAATATTAAGTCTTGCATGATTCAATTTCTAAAACTTACTAGGTTTTAGAAATTGAATTAATACTCTAATCTACGAATAATTTAATCTTAATTGGTATAGAGACGATTAGTAAAGTAAGTCGGTATTTTTAACACTGTTAACTTTTCTTTTTACAGACCACGTCGAAGCCGCCAATCATCCTTAGAAAAAGCTTTGCCTATAATCTCACAAAGCTGTGATCAATTATCTAGTAGTAGCACATCCAAAACCGCGTCCCCAGAAAAATCGCTGTACAGCTTACCTGAAAGACTTTCTGAAAGTAGCGACAACTTAGACTGCAACGAAGCAGAGAAAACCTCGCGCAGATGTAGAAGTTGCGAGGGCATTCTGGAAGCGGACGAACAAACCCACACGCAGCTTTCTTTGCCTACCCCCTTAGATGCTGCCACACAAACAAAAAGAAAGAAGAACTTCATGGACAGATGTGTGAATAAAGTGAGACTATGCTGATGGTTGGTGGAACGTGCTCGAGCGATACGAAAGCAGACCCTGCTAGCAGAGTGTGTATGGTCATTGACTGCCTTAATTGGACTTTTCACAGACATGTGAATCTTATGTTAAAGTACAAAAGTGTGCACAATGTGTAAATATTTTGTGTATGCCAGTTAAAATTAGATACCTAAGTTAGTTTGAACACAGCAATTAATTGGTAATCTAAAATTATGTAATCTCAATGAGTGCATGTGGAAGATTTTACCGTAATGTGACAAGTGATTGCTACCCTGCCGTGTTTCCAGAACATCGCACGAGGTGGCAATGATGTTTTTATTATTTATGCCAGTTTTGCTATTTTGTATTATGGCAATCCGCTTAGCATTTTATACACTCTGGCAATTGTTATTTTATCTCTCTATTCTTCATTCTCTGTAGAATTTATGTAAAGAATTTATGGATGTATTTTTCGTTTTAGTTCTTGCCAATGAAGTATTTGTGAAAGCAAAAATTATACGTAATTATAATTTGCGAATGTGATAGCCTAGATCTTTTATTTTAAGAATGTGAAATTTATAGTTAAAATCAAATCAAAAATCCACTTGAAATCGAAATGTTGCTAGTACCTACCTAATTTATTTCTTCTGCACTGTTTATTCGAAATTATTTTTAGTATATTAAAAATTGTACAAAATTTTATCCTAGATTATACTTAGTTTTTTAATTTAGTCATTCATTTTAACAAGTTAACCATAATAAGATAACTTTACCTTGTCGAAATTATATATTTATGTACTAGCTCTAACCACAAAATAAATGGTATTAGTAAAAGTCTCTTTATTTTATTTTGCCCCAATATACCGGGAACTTAGAAAATATTCTTTGTTATTTATGTCTGAACATATTTAACTGGACGAAATAATTTTTTTTTTGGAAATGTTAAATTTTGTTATCCTAACACACAAAATCTACCGAATGAAGTAAGCTCAAATTTGAAATAGGTATTTTATATTTAATTTTTATTAATTATCTTGCGATCGGCTTATCCAGCCCTTAGCAGATTTGTTGTGAGTTAGTTTATTATCAGGAGAGAATTGTTCCTCCAGTGAAGTAACAGTCTCATATTAAATTAGGCCATGTCAGTGATCAAAGTCCCATATGTGTTCCCTGTTCAGCCTTTTGGTATTTAAAGGTTCACATAATACCGTGGCTAGTGTGTTAGTATGAGCCTCTAAATGGTCTTTGTATGATCTTGCTATTTGTTCAATTTCCTCCCTGACTGTATTCATTTCTGTGTACCCATGCAATTCACTGATTCTGATAAACAGAAGTGCCTTGGTTATCATTTGAAATTTGAAATAGATATGACTGGAAAAAAACACTTTACTTCTTATTATATGATGGGGCGGCCAACTGGTCAAGGATCGGTTTGCCGCCCCAGGTACCGCTGGGGAAGCGGTATCATAGGACAGACCAACATGGAGGCTCTTATTATCCAAGGGAAAGACCCACTTCCGGGCGCTGCGCCAATTTAGTTCTTAGTTAGTTATTAATAGACACCCAGTAACACTTGATGTTGCATGTTGTAAAATATAATTAATAATACATACAAATTCAATTCAACAAATTTATTAAAGAAAACATAATTTTGTAAATTTCCAAAAAACAGAGATACATTATTATACATAAAGAACTGCATTAACTTATCTATCTCCACATATTATAACTATATATAAACTTTTAAAATAAATACATTATAATCTACAAATTACAACAGAATAGATAATTATTGCAACTCACAATCATAAGTAACAGCAAGATTTCCTTGACAAGTCTTAATTTAATAATTTAACTGACCTGATGGCGCACTCGGTAGTGACCCTGCCCTATGCGCCAAGAGTTGTGGGTTTGATCCCCACCCAGGACAAAAATTTGTGTGATGAATACTCGTGGTTGTTCTGTGTCTTGGGGGTAATATTTAATGTTCAAGTATATATTTGTAATACCACTGTTGATTCTGATATTCATAACACAAGTGCTTTAGCTACTTAGCTCAGAGTCAGATCAATGTATGTGATGTTGTCAGATATTTAAAATGATAAAAAAAATTATTTTCCTTCCTTACGAGGGGTGGCATGCAAGCAAATGGGTCATGTAATTGTAAGTGATCACTGGTGCCCATTAACACTTGTAATAATATAGAAATCACTTGTAATTCTGGCCATTAACAAATAATTTATATGCTTGTTTTTTAAACATTCCCTACTAGTAAATTGTCTTTCCTTAAATTTAATTTATAAAGATCACTTAACAATATAAAATTTCCTATCGTAGTGACAATGCCAACAGAACCAAATGTTAACTATCTGGAAATTAAAATAACTTGTCTATTTTGACTATGCATTAATTATTCAAGTCAATTACTTTACTATAAAGTACTTTGGCATAAGTATGCCATATGAGACCTATAACAAAATTTATCAGAGCGGTGGTGGCTCAATGGTAAGGACACGCGCCTCATAACCGAGGAGTGCGGGTTCAGACCTGAACATGTACCTCTAGATTTTTTAAATCTATGTACATATTTATACCACTAGCTCGACGGTGAGGGAAAACATTGTGATGAAACCTGCAAATTCAAACTACTTTGAATTTGTAACCATGATCCAAAAATTGTTTAGTTCCCCTATCTTAGGGTTACGAAGGTCAGATTGGCAGTCACTTCAATGTAATTACCAAACTCACTAAATCCTAGATCATGGTCTAAGGGGACCCTGTCTAAGCATTGGACATAACGCTAGGATGATGATGATGAGGATGTTAGGCCTATAACAAAATTTATCAGATAGGGTCTTAACTCAATTTAACAATGTGATTTTCATTGCCCAAATTTGACAAAAAGGTGTTGGCTAGAGACAACCAATGTTAGAGTTCACAGTTTACTCGTTCTACCACCATAATGTTACACCATGGATAAACAAGACATAGTCCGACATCAATTCTAAGATGACAACAAATGTAAACTATCATAAGCTAACTTCTATAGAAAACGAACACTCATCGCAACCAATTATCACTTTACAAGCAACAGACTCTGTTGCCTCCAACAAATAAGTCCCACCACATCTACAAGAGTATGAATAAATACCTTCCTGCGCTTCATACTCCATGTCCTTCAATGATACTGATTCATATATCAACAATTCTGAATGTTCATGGCATGTCAGTGCAGCATCGTACTGCTTACGACTCGTGGGGTCCCGGAGAACAGACCAGGCCTTCTGCACAAGGAGAAACATTTCGTCGGATTGTTTGTCATCTTGTTTGTCTGGATGTAGCATCAATGCAAGGCGCTGGTAGCTCTTCTTTATCTCGTCTGTCGTAGCCGTCCTTTCACACTCTAATACATGGTAATAATTTGGAAAAGTAGCCTCTTCTTCCATGGTGGGTCAGTTATTCACCAAATATCTATTAAATTTTTGTACTGGATGTCATATTATCTCGATAGTCTCAGCTCCGGCATGTTATTATTGTGAATTTACGAAAAGTGATATAATTCAGTTGCAGAGAGCATTAAATACTTCGATAAACAGTGATTTAACATGAAGTTTTATGTACGTATAGTCGTATATTGTGGTAACCCTCTGTCTGAGTACTGAAACACATGGAGACGACATAATGTTCTATACAAACAATTTGCTATACAAATATGATTAAATCGATATTGTATTCATAAACCTCTATCTATCTCTTTTTAACAAGTCTGCATTACTGCACGTAAAAAGAGACAACAATATAATTGACTTAACTATTTTTGGTAACATCATTAAGTGACGTCATAGAAATACCTAAGTGGAGCCGGCTTACCATTTTGGTTTCTCGTTTTAAGTTGTCAATGTCAGTGGAATTGGGATGTTGACACCATTTATATTTAATTTTGAAATATCAATGCTGAAAAAGAAAGTATCGTAGTATGCTGTTAAGCCTTATTGATTTTGTATCATATTGAGTCTAAGATTTTTAATTTTACAAAAACTTTCAATATTAAATCAGTTGACTATACAAACTAGTGACGTCCCTCGTTGACAAGCCCATACAAAATCTATGAAGTGATTTCGTTTTGACAGCTCTTAAAAAGTATCTCAATTGACTAGCCAGTTAACATCCCTATTTGTGGTGTATTGTGCTGATATTGATAAAATTTGTGATTATAACATAATCAAACTTGTAACATTCAAAAACATCGTCATAAATAAATTGTTCAGAGACCTATAGTATGTAAATAAGTAAAGTGGAATGACACTACACAAAGGCGCCATATTTGTTTCTCACTCAAAATTGGGCTTTACTTTTTTGTGGTTAAGTCTCTCCATTAGTTTCAGTAGGACAATCCGATCCGACATAATCTTTATAGTAGTAATGCCGAACTATCGAAAGTTTCGCTATTGATAGTTGACCTCGAAAATCAGTTAGAATATCAATAGGACTATCGATACTATCGATAGTATCGATAGCCCAAATTGGGGCAATACTATCGATAGTATCGATAGTATTATGGCAAAATATCACCAAACTATCGATAGTATTATGGCAAGATATCACCAAACTATCGATAGTATCGATAGTATTATGGCAAGATATCACCAAACTATCGATAGTATCGATAGTATTGTTCCTCGTAAATAAAAAACTATCGATACTATCGATAGTTTTAAGCTATCGATAGTTCCTTAATTTTCGATAGTATTACTTAGAGTTTTAGAGTTTTAGTTTTAGCGGTAATGCTGTATAATTTAGTTTAAAATTATACAGCATTACCGCTAGAGAAGTAATGAAGTCTTAGTAATTAATTACCGTAAAAAAACCTACACGTACTAGTGACCATTATACCAATAATTTCTAAACAATAGTATCGAAAATAAAACAACTATCGATAGTTTAAAACTATTAATACTATCGATTGTTTAAAACTATCGATACTATCGATAGTTTTTTAATTTACGAGGAACAATACTATCAATAGTATCGATACTATCGATAGTTTATTCTTCGTGACCAACAATACTATCGATAGTATCGCTTTCATGCAATAGTATTGCCTGGATCTAAGCTATCGATACTATCGATAGGCTATCGATAGTCGACTATCGATCGGCATCACTACTTTATAGACAACAAACAGCTAGCTAACACTAACACAGTGTATTTAATACTTTTACTGACTAATAATATTTTATACAGGTAAAATTATTCTGAGGTACGAAAAAATAATACATTAAAGATAACTTCAGTCATAAAAGTGTATTAATATTGAATAGGACGAGTTAATTCGTACATAACCTCAAAATCATGCCGACTTGGAATCAAATACAATCACAATTACGAAACCCAAACAATCCTGTAGTATTTTTCGATATTACTGTGGGAACCACGGTGAGTGCATACAATAATCTTCAACGTATGTTTCATGGATTGGACCTTATTCACGAATTGTAATAATGTACGTAAATTCCATGTTACAGGAAATAGGTCGAATGATTTTTGAACTATTTGCTGATGTTGTGCCAAAGACTAGTGAAAACTTCAGAGAATTCTGCACAGGCGAATATAGAAGAGATGGAGTACCTCTAGGTTACAAAGGAGCCACATTTCACAGAGTAATCAAGGACTTCATGATACAAGGAGGCGATTTTGTGAATGTAAGCTGTTTATTTTGATTTTCAGCTTAAGATAAGCTATGATATCTAAGGTGCTTTGAAAGTGTTTGATTCCGTTAACGTTAGAGTATGCTCTAGGTGCTCACGGGACCGCATAGGCTACCGGGCAGGGGCTCGTGGCATCTTGCCACTCCTGCCATAGTTCTGCAACTGTGTATAACTTCAAATATTATTTTGTATTTTTAGGGTGATGGCACTGGCGTGATGAGTATATATGGTGGAAGCACATTTGCTGATGAAAACTTTGCTCTAAAACATGATTCACCAGGTCTACTATCTATGGCCAATAGTGGAAAAGATACAAATGGTTGTCAGTTTTTTATTACTTGTGCTAAGTGCAACTTTTTAGATAATAAGCATGTGGTCTTTGGTAGAGTAATTGATGGTTTACTAGTAATGAGAAAAATAGAAAATGTACCTACAGGGCCAAACAATAAACCAAAAATACCTGTAACAATATCTCAATGTGGGCAAATGTGAATAAAATATCTCATAAATTTATAAAATGAGTTTATTTCTAGTATTAAAACAAAAAGCTATGCTTCAGGATAAAATATACACATGAATAAATTATTATTTACAATGTCATCATGAGTTTATCACAATAAATACTTAATTGTACCAAAGTAGACTATGCCATGTACAATGTTTGGCTATAGTTTGGGCTACCTATAACAAATCATTGTCAACTTTTAATAGCTTGATTGCTCATAAGCATGTTCCTTGGTTGCATAGTAGCTGGACCATATCGGTTTCCAACTTCCCTAATGAATGCCCCTTCCATTTGTCTAGCAACTTGATCAAAGAATAAATTGGACAAGTGAGAGTGAAACGCAGAGCGAAACTCAAATGTTATTTGGAAGTCCACAACACATGACTGTTGCTCCCTTTTGAGACCTGGGCTAAATCTCCAAACTGTAAGAAGATGATGAAATAATCTACCATCTGTGCATTCTGCTTTTACTAAATGTGGTTTGACTAATGTGACATTTGATGTGTAACTCTCGTTTATGGGTGGAAATCCCACAATCAGGTCTGCTTTTAGGCGGCTGGGAGTTTTTAATAGGACAACAGACTTCTTGCACCATGGGACAAACTTGTAGTAATTCTCAACATCAGAAACTACCTCGAACATTTGATCCATTGTGTACCTGAAATAGTAATTTTCAATTTGTTATTGAGCTATTTAAAATAAAATCAATTTACATATAATGTCCTAGATCTTTGAACACTATGAATGCTCATGTGTTGACTGGGAGGCATTATTATTATTTGATTTTGAAACAAACTTTCCTTTTGAATCACTCTATCTATTGGTGAATCACATCGCATCAACATCCCTTGCATAGTTTAAAAGATCTAAGCGAACAGGCAGAAGAAGCGCCTTTCTTTTATACTATGTAAAAAAGATGTATGTACTATTATAATAAATATTACAAAATATTTATATTATAGCATACATATCATACCTAATACAAAATAAGTTATTGATACAAATTATAAATATTTTTTTACTGGGCATAACATTGTGGATGTGTCAGAAAAATACTTTCCAGGAAAAGGTATAATTATTTCCAGCTTACTTTTTCTCTGCAAAGTCAATGTAATTACTTAATATAACTCGAGGTGAATATGGATTATGACAGACATTGAAAGTATTGAAGGGTAAAGCAAACACAACAACTTTCCCTTGCTTGTTACAGACTCAATGAACTGCATAATGATTAAACAATTATGGTAATATCTATTAAGATTCAAAGCAGTCACTTATTATAAGTTTGAAATTTGCATATTTAAATTATAGGATTCTGACTATACTTTACTATACACTGTAATGTAAAGAAAGCTAAAGCTAAGATTATTCACTTTATTATTTATCCTCCTTATCACAAGGCTGGGCAAAATACATGCTTTGCTTAATTGAAATACAAATTACAAATATTATCTCGCAAGTATTTAAAATACAAAATAACTTTAAGTAATATATTTTTGAAATATAAAACACAAATTACAAAATAATTTTATGAATACAAATTAATCCAGCCCACCATGGGCTAAAAAGCAGAGTAAAAGAAGATTAATCAGTAAAACCAGAGCTTCCTTTCATGAACACTAGATCTTTGAATGTGCTATTCGATGATTTTTATCAGATTTAAAACTTGAAAGATATTTTTGTTTACATTCTAACTACTGTTGAAAGACGCCATAAGGACACAATGTAAACTTAGTAGCAACTTTTGGTGTCTTGTGCTGCCATCTAATTAACTACCGCTTGTTCCCTATTGAGCATTATTTTCTTTAAACGCATGCATTAATAAAAATGCAAAATTAAGATTAAATGTGTTTATGGTAAAATGTATTTTGTAGCCATAAGTTTTTGAAATACTAACTACAAAATACCTTGGCCCAAGGTATTGTAAATACAAATACATTTTAAGTAAGTAGGTACCTAATTGAAATACAAATGTGTATTTGGTATTTGTATTTTAATTACATAGCATTTTTTATTCATTTTATATAACTGGGTGTAGAGAAGGTACAGACGAAAAAAAGAAGGACTCCACCCCTCTAACTAGACTTTGTGCCTTTCCGATGCCTAGTGTTGTGTCCTGTATGCACATATACACGACACAACACTAACGTTGTCGTAGTTGTCTATTGTCATGTATATGTGTGCTGTAAGTGAAATGTCATGTGGAGCATCGGAAAGGCACAAAGTCTAGTTAGAGGGATGGAGTCCTTCTTTTTTTCTCATCCATGAGAGAAGGTACATAATCCAACTTACCCCACTAGCTGTCTTCCACAGTATTCTCTTGTTCTACTCTGTTTAGGTAAATTGAAGAAAGCGCGTCTCTGCTCCGAGTCATGGCAGTGACCGTGAACGTCTTCCCATCGTCTATTTACGTAATGACCCTGAAAACTACAGAGAGAAATACGTAGATATAACGTTTAAAATATGAGAACATCAACGCCCAGTCCTAGAAATGTTTAAATGAAAAAAAAAATTAATATATGTCAAACGCACCCAAAAAATCCAGGTTTTGTAAGCAAGAATCTCGGCAAAACTGAATACGACTTGGATACGATCATTTTGCTAAGTCAAAAAATTTATCTCTATCTTTCAGGAAACGTATAACTTAGACACATGTTTACTAAAATATCACAATCATAGCGTATTTTTTTACAAAATACCTCCAATCAATAAAAACAATTTATCTACAAAACATTTCCTTAAATTCCACATTTCACAACCTGACAAAATAATGTGAAAATAATTCTTGAAGTTCTTCGTTTTTTCATACGTCAAATGTCAAATCATAGACCAATCCAATCAATATCATGGTCAATAGGATTTTTTTTAATCTTATTTTTATAGCTCTGGGAAAGACTTTGTAGGCCGACGACACCACTATCGTAACACCTCAAAATTACGAATTAAAATTTATCAATCCAGCTCAGACTCAGATCAGTTCCGAGTACTCCTTACACTTTTGGACTTTGGAGTATAAGGGTGATCCGGCTGTACCGTAATTGTGTTTGCGCAGACGTTTTTGCATCTTAATGCATAGTTAACTAATCCTTTTTGAGATTGTCCGCCGTCACTAAAATTAGTTAGGAGTTTTTAATACTACTTACAATATATACCAATAAGGTAGTGACGCAAACCATACTGCCTTCCGTTATTTAATTTTTACATTTTAATAGACTCAATAGTCTGGTTCCATTGCAATTAATGAAATGTCATCTGTCAAAAATAGTCAATGTCGCGACGCGACCAAGACCAAAGACGAGGTTGTCAATAATTGTCAAATGACAAAACACGTGTTTGCGGTATAATACCGCATTGATGTGAATTTATTTCTCAGTTTTTATTGCATTATATTCAATAAAAAGTGTAAATTAATTGATAATGGGACGCAAAGCTAAGTTTGATGAGACAAAAAAAGTCAAAAAGGGACCTGGTAGAAAGGCGAGGAAGCAACCCGATCCAGTCTTCAAAAAGAGTTTGTGTAAGTAATGGGTATTAAAATAGAGCACGTGTGATTTTGAATTATTATTATTTTGTTCACATTTAAATACTAAACTACGAAACAAATAATTTGATTTCGGCGGAAATTCTATACCTACTTAATGTTCAAGGTCTGGGTTGATCGTGGAAATAGTTAACAAATTCTGCAGTTACAGTTTCCTATGTATTTCAAGTATACTTTTTGACCATCGGTTTTAGTAGTCTTATCCTAAAGTTACCTTTGATTTGGCTGTTTCTATATTATATTTATTTCTCAATAAAGCTTTTGTTAATATTATAACCTAAATGTATACTTAACCAAGCATATTTTGTATTAAGTATGTAAATAAATATATGTATTTTTAATTTACAGTGGAAGATGATGATGATCCAAAAAAGCTAAGTCATAGACAAAAACAGCGGGCAGCTAGACGTGCAAAAAAGAAGGCGGAGATTGTGGAAAAAAGGAAAACATTAAAACAAGCTAAGAAAAATGTTGCCAAACAAAAGGAAGTTGAGGTTAAAGAAGCTACTGACAGTTCAGAAGATGAAGATGTTCAAGGTACTTTGTTTTTTCATTGTATTTCAATGTAATTAATAGGGAATATGTATGAAAAATATTTATAAATAGAATGCTAACAGTGAAAATTAAACCAAAATTCATCAAAAGACCAATGAGATTAACAGTTTTAAATAAATTCATCTTAACGCAATCCCTCCAGGGTAACCAATGTTCAAACAGTCATAGGCTCATAAAGCCACAGTTAGCCAAAATGAAAAATTCTATGTACATAATATATAAAATGTGAAAAAACAGTATTAATTACTTTATTTAACTGTATGAAACAATATTTTTACAGGATTTACTGATGATAATAAAGAGTGGCTAAAGCCAAAACAGAAGGGCAAGGGTAAACAAGTAGAGCCGAATTCAGACACTGATAGCGGTCATGATGAAGGCTCCGAGGTTGAAGATGACAGTGACGAAGGTGATGAAGAAGCCGAGAGTGAAAATGAGGAGAGTGAAGAAGAGGCAGGAAAGAAAGAAAGTTACAAGGTATATTTATGTTTTATTTTATTGTATACTTTGCTAATTTATTGAAAAAAATTGGTGATAGCAAAGATATTTAATAGAAAGTAACATTGGTGTATTAAATGTAAGAAATGTTGATGTACCTAATACAATACTTTTTCAATAATTCTCTAGGTTGGAACTTTGGATGACTTATTTCAAGACTCTGACAAAGAAAATGGAGATGTATCATCAGAGGATGAAGATGATGCCCCCTCAAATAAGCTAGCTTATAATTCTGATTCTGATGAAGACAAGAGCGAAGAAGACGAAGATGATGATGATGATGATGATGATGATGATCTGTTACCAATAGAAAAGGCAAACATAAAGTTGAAGAAAAAACAAAAATTGGATAAGAAGCTTGCTGATAAAGAAATGCAATTAAACATAGCTAAACAAGATGTGTTTGCTTTTCCCTCTGAAGAAGAGTTGGAGAATCCAACTAGTCTGCAGGACGTTCATCAAAGAATTAAAGATGTTGTTTCTGTGTTAGGCGACTTAAGTAGGCTTAAAGAAGAAGGTAGATCGAGGTGTGAATACACAGATCTACTACTCAAGGATTTGTGCATGTACTACAGTTACAATGAGTTCCTCATGGAAGTTCTAATGCAAATATTTCCAGTTCAGGAATTAGTTGAGTTCTTAGAAGCCAGTGAAGTGGCAAGACCAGTGACAATCAGAACTAATAGCCTTAAAACAAGAAGGAGAGATTTAGCCCAAGCACTGATCAACAGAGGAGTTAATTTGGACCCAGTTGGCAAATGGAGTAAAGTGGGCCTTGTTGTATACAGTTCGACCGTACCGATTGGCGCCACACCGGAATATTTGGCTGGCCATTATATATTGCAAGGGGCATCAAGTTTTTTGCCAGTTATGGCATTAGCACCCCAGGAAAATGAAAGGATTCTAGACATGTGTGCAGCTCCAGGCGGCAAGGCATCGCACATTGCTGCGATAATGAAAAACACAGGCGCTTTGTTTGCCAATGACGCCAATAAGGATAGGACTAAGGCTGTGGTGGGTAACTTCCATAGGCTGGGTGTTGTCAATGCGATCATATGCAACTATGACGGTAGACAGTTTCCAGAAGTGATCAAAGGCTTTGATAGGGTTCTGTTAGATGCACCATGTACTGGCACAGGAGTAATAGCGAAAGACCCTAGTGTAAAAACTACGAAGGACCAAAAAGACATTCAAAGATGTTTTAACCTTCAAAGACAGCTTCTATTAGCTGCTATAGACTGTTGTAATGCCAAATCCAGTTCAGGAGGCTACATCGTTTATTCTACATGTTCAATATTGCCAGAGGAAAATGAATGGGTTGTAAATTATGCATTGAAGAGGAGAAATGTGAAGTTAGTACCAACTGGGCTTGATTTTGGTACTGAAGGTTTTGTGAAATACAGGCATCACAGATTCCATCCTTCATTGAAGTTGACTAGAAGATTCTATCCTCATACACATAATATGGATGGATTCTTTGTAGCTAAACTTAAGAAGTTCTCAAATGTTATTGTAAGTATACAAGTGCTGACTCAATATTTTTGTGTATATTATGTTAAATCTTGTGCTATATTAAAATATTATTTTTAAATGTTGCAGCCAGAGTTAGTGAAAGATGAAGATGATGAAGAAAATGAAGACAAAGAAACTGAACAGGCCCAAGATAATGATGACAGGCAATCAGGAGAAGAGGAATCTCCTAAAGTAAATAAAAAGGGTCTAATAAAAAGGCCTGCAGAGCCGAAACAAAATGAACCACCGAAAAAGAAAAATAAAGCTGATGAAAAGAAGAGGTTTGTAACAATTTTATGAAAACAAAATAAATTTCATTTTATTTCTTTCTTTCTTTTTCTTTCTAGTCTTCACAATTCATTCAGAAATGTTTTTAAACTAGAATTTTTTGATTTATTGTAATTTCGATTCGACCTAAGAATAGACCAAAATCAAATTATTCGATATTGCGCTTAGCATCGTATTGTACCGTATCATATTGTATTGTATTACTTACATATAAACTTGGTTTCATATCAGGCATTTTTGCCGAATAAATGTGTATCTTTTTTTGCATAGTAATCAATCAGGCTTAGGCATAAATAGTTTTTATTTAATATTCGATCCATAGGAGCGGTGGTAGCTCAATGGTAAGGACACGCGCCTCTTAACTGAGGTGTGCGGGTTCAAACCTGGGCATGTACCTCTGGATTTTTCAAATCTATGTACGTATTTGTACTACTAGCTCGACAGTGAAGGAAAACATCGTGATGAAACCTGTAAATTCAAAAACTACTTTGGATTTGTAACCATGATCCAAAAATTGCCTGGTTCCCCTATTTTAGGGTTACGATGGTCAGACCGGCATTCGCTTCAATGTAATTACCAGACTTGCTAAATCCTGGATCAGGGTCTTAGCGGACCCCGTCTACACGGGACATAACGCTAGGAAGATGATGATTCGATCCATAGGTATTCCAGTCATAAGTGTTCCATTTCTGCCCTATTGATTCTAGTCCTGTGTTTATTACTAATTACCTATATAGATTAAGCTATTTGACTAGTTTCTGAAAACCATCCCATCATGCCAACTATGTTACTATAACAAAAAACCGTAGGTAATTATGTAAATCTTTGAAGGGGGAAACTCTGGAGCAGCTTATATTATATTATTCGTAATATTTTCAGTTCACCTGCAGCTGTAGATCCTACAACGTCGCCTGATGGTAAAATGAAAAAGAAAAAGCCTAAAAATAAGAAAAACAAACAGAATGTAGGTAAGGAACAAAATAGTGCAAAAGCAAGTAGCAAGGAAGAATCGCAGAATGACAGCAAAAATACAAGTGTTGACAGTTCTAATGAAACACACAATAAAAAAGGCAAGAAAAAGAAGAAAAAGGGTAAAAATGCCGGCAATCGGAACCAAAATCAAGTTGGTTTCTCCGAATCAAAACCAGCTCAGTCTGCAACCGTTGTTCCAGATAAATCGTCTGACAATAAACAAAATACTAGTCCAAGTCCCAATAAAAAGAAGAAGAATATGAACAAAAATAAGAACGCACAGAATGCGAAACCTCAAAGTCAAAACAATATAAACAAAAAAGAAGCCAATATTCCTGAAAAACTACAAATTGAGGCATCTAAAAAGATTAAGCAGAAGTTAAACAAAAACAAGAAGCAGATTGGTCAGATCAATGAAAAATCTAAGCAGAACAAACAACAAAATAATGTAGGTAAAAACAAGAAGTTTAAAAATAAAAAATAAAATTAATTACACAGGTATATTATTGACGTGAATTTATTATCTGTTAAGTTTATTGCAAAAATAAACTTATTTTTATTTATGTTTTCTCTTTTATTCTTTTTAGAACAACCTTGGGCTATAGCCGGTTTTAACCAATTTGAGTACTTAATTGATTGGTTAATTTATTTTGTAATTGTTCAACCAATTCAATGATGAGTTGCTACGAATATGACAGTGATGGGATTTGTATCGTAATGGAATTGCCTAAATATATATTTTTTCTTACTTATCTGTGTAAATTCGTCGAATATAATAATCAGATTAGGTCCAAAAGGACTAGAATAGTTAGAAAACATCTACTATCCAGCAACTATCGAAGGTCTTTTTAAAATCTTTCGTAATGTCCCTTTTTAGGGTTCCGTATCCAAAGGGTAAAAACGGGACCCTATTACTAAGACTCCGCTGTCCGTTTGTCTGTCTGTCGGTCCGTCCGTCTATCTGTCTGTCACCAGGCTGTATCTCATAAACCGTGATAGCTAGGCCGTTGAAATTTGCACAAATGATGTATTTCTGTTGCCCCTACTTATAACAAAAAATACTAAAAACAGAATAAAATAAATATTTAAGGGGGCTCCCATACAATAAACGTGATTTTAATGCCGTTTTTTGCTCGATATTAATAATGGCAACAGGAAGAAACTTGAAACATTCACAGAATTTAGTTTTAACTATATTGATTTCAAAAATAAATAATTTTAATTAAAATATCATTAACTTGTCCCATGTTAGTTGGGACTTGGGCCATGTTGATGTGGGACAAAAAAAAAGAATGTGCCAACTGTGGTTCTTGCCTAGCATGTCGTAAAAGCGTAAGCGTAAGGCGACTAATGGCATATCGGGTTTTGGGTGTGTGATCTACACAATCACACACCCAAAACCCGATATACCATTAGTCGCCTTTTACGACATGCTAAGCAATAGACACAGTTGGCACATTATTTTTTAGTCCCCGACAAACATGGGACATAAGTTCAACTACGTTAATATAGCTTAAATAAGTTTGGTTTTTACATTATTGTGTCCTCAATTTACTCAAACCTTAGACAGGGTAAGCTTAGCCGCTGTTACTGCTTTTTTACAATTTTCCATCTAATCCAGCCCGGCTTTATTTTGGGCTGAATGTAGTTAAAGGAGTATGCTGCTTCTTTGACTCTGCCTACCCCTTCGGGGATTATAGGCGTGATGGTATGTATGTATGTTTGTATAAATTAAGGGAGCTCCCATACAACTAGGGAATGCAATCTCGAGGCGAGATCGCAAACTCGGGAATTTCTCGAAAATGCCGAGATCTCGGGTGAAATTCATAAAAATATTGGGTTAACCCCAGTAACCAAAACGCAATAAAAACAGTTTAGTTGTAATTTTGAAGAGAGTAAGGTACAACATTAATTTTAAAACAAAACCCAAGCTATTAAACCATAACTGATTAAACTATTCTAGAACCCACAAATCACAATTACCCGTATTTTTAACATTGTTTTAGAAACTTAAATTAACACGGACTTTGTTTTATAAGTACCTACCTAATAGGGAAAGTTTAAGTAGTGTTACGTACCTATATTCGTATAAGTATTTTGACTGCCTCGTTGGTCTAGTGGTAGCATGCGCCGCCTAAGGACCAAGAGTACCCGGGTCGGGCCAAGAAATACAAATTGTAGCTGGTTATTTCAATATTGAAATTACTCAGTAACAATCCGGAGTCAGGAAGTTGGCGGTTTAAACACCCCCGTGCCTCGGAAAGAATGCTAAGCCGTTGGTCCTGCGCCTAACCTCTCCGGTCATGTCGAATTGCCGTCTGATCGGACTATGAGAGTGAAGGAACAGAGAGTGCACCTGTGTTGGCGCACACACTTGTGCACTGTAATATCTCCTGCGCAGATAGCTTCCTCGTTGAGATTGGCCGCCGTGACCGATATCGGCTAAGACGACTTTATTTTTTTAAGTACCTAGTTATTTTAACGAAATAGAATATACTTTATTGCACAGTAAACGGTTATTTTTCTTTCATTTAAGAGCATGGGCTCTTATATGAAAGAAATATAACTGCTTACTTAAGATCCATATCTTAAACTTAGATAGATGGAGTAACCAGTTGCATTAAATAATCACAAGACTTAAAGTACTTACTAAATACCGCCCGTTTAGTCTCGCCAATCTCGCCCGAGATCTCGTCATTTTATGCTACGGGATTAATCTCGTAAAATGAGACGAGATCTCGCGGGATCGAGATTGTATTGGTACGGAACCCTTGGCGCGAGTCCGACTTGGCTGTTCAAACTTACTTCTGAATATATTTTCATATAAGCGGTATAGATTGACTTCTAAAAAGTACGAACATCAATATCTAATATTCAGTGGAAAGAGGAAGAGTTATTTGTAGCTATACTTGTGTCTTAGACTTTCCGGCAGCTTTTATTAAACTTTAAAAATCTACAATAATATTATAAAAAAATATGTTAAATTCCTATAAAGTCTAATCCTCTGGGTCCAAACTTTTGTAATTACTTAAATTGTAGTCTAGTGAAGATCTGGAGGATTCCTCTTCTGTTACATAAGAGTGTTGAGGTACACTGACGGTTTCATGGTATTCCCTTTCCGCCGCCAACTCTCTCTTTTCATCGAGCCTTCTCTGTCTATCTTCTATATTTTTCCAATATTTTACCAAGCTATCCGCCAAACACCCTATTGGGTCTGCCGGTTGTAGCAACAATACATTCGCTAAACATTGCTTCAAAGCATCCCCAACTTCGCGTTGCAAATACTTGCATTCTTTAACGACCATCGGTTCGTCTGGGCAAGGCTTGCAAACTGAGTCCGTACTTATAACACGTACGAGATTACCAAAACCATCTAGCTGATACTTTTCTCCAGTGTTCAGATCGCAGTAGATCCGGTTCCCTTGTTCGTTTATGTAATATCGCCCATTGATATCGTATTTATATTCGATGCCGTCTATGGTTTCTTTTAACTTCAGTAATTTTCCAGCAGCACATAGCTCGTATTCGCTAGCGTCATCGTGAGCTTTGTAAATACGAGTCCTGCTTTCACTTAAGTAGTATCGTCCGCAGTCGTCATAGAAATAAACGTGTTTATCATCGTCATTCACTGGAACTAGTTCGTTTCTTTCATTAAGCTGATAAAGGGTATTAGTACTTTCAGACGCGTATAGTTTTCTACCGTATTCGTCCACGGTAAATTGGCCGACATCATCAGTGTATACTTCTTTTAAGTCTGCTGCACTAAGAATAGATATGATTGATTTTCCAGTCCCGTCGCCACTTACAGCGACATCCCAAAGTTTTACCAATCTCTCTACAAGTCTCCCTCGATCAACGTGTGGAAGATTATGATTAAAAATATGCAACTCAGTACTCTCCAAGACGTCATCCTCGTCGATTTCCTTACTGTGTTCCCGTTTCAAGGCATTTAAGCATTGTTTTAAATTCTCCAAAGATGCCAATCGCTCTTCTAAATAAATTACTTTATGTTGTAACGCTAGCACAGCTGAGGAGTCTTCTTCTTTCAAGCGTTCTATACGATCTTCCAGGACTTTGATTTTCTCGATCACTTTACTGACTTCCAGGTCATGAGTAGCATTAACACGGACCATAGAAGAAAGCAATTTTCCTTTACTTTCAATTTTTTCTACTATTCTTACTGCCTTCGGGTCGTTTGGAACAGCTACTTCGTCGATAATTTGTTTCAGTGTTTTTGTTAAATCGCTTGGTAATTGTGGCACATGAATATTAACAACTCTACAAAACTGTATAGCTAAGCTGTCGTTTAATCTATCCAACCAGTTCAGGAGCTCCTCTATCTCATAGTTTAGTTTAACTAAGTATTCAACTTGATCTGCATTGTAAAGGAAACACGTCTTTTTTTCTTGCAAGATTGTGATAACAGACTCCTTCATATCCTTCATGATTTCTAAATCGGCTTGCATGATTAGTCTGTCCTCTATAGTCATTTTCAATTTAAGGTTGTGTTGGAAATTTTTAAAGTTGGCGTACCTATGATGGACGCATTTGATCGTGAAGTCTATGGCGTTCTGAATTACATCTCGTGGCATGTCTTTGATTCTCTTCTTAAACTCTTCGATTTCTCTGACGGCCCGCAGCCAGTCCAAGTGGAAATTGTTGACGATACCCGCTATTTCATCTGTGGGAGCATTGCGTTGCAGTGCCGCACGAATATCCACCAACGATCTGTAAATACCATCAGCATAATCTTTAGACGTAACGAATATTACAGGACTCTCAAAAGATCTCTTTATTTCTTTGGCTATATTGAATAAAAAAGTGATGGCCTCCTGTTTTTCCATGTTGGTTCTGAATTAAGTGTAAAGCGTACAAAATTGTAATAAAACGCGTATAAAATAAATAAAATTATACGAAAGTGTTTGTCAAACGACAAGAAATGTATACCATAGTAAATTGATTAAAGATTTATAGAAGAAAGTTGTCGCGTTCTATAAGGAGATTTTAAGCTCAAATATTTTATGGATATACTTATATATAATATTTTGATTAAATCCAATGGTAACTGATACCACTGGCGTTCTTTTTATATTGATTAACATTATTTATACATTATATACATATTATTTGCAAAATGATGAACTTTTTGAAATTTTTTCCAATATTTTCCTGAATACTTTGCTTGAACTATTATGAAGAGATCAATACATAAATATCGGTCCATCTTTCTCAATTGAACATTTTACTTTTAGTGTACCTATTTAGATACCGATATATGTACTCAATAGGTATTTTATGCTTTAGCTGCGAGGGCTTTAGGTTAATGTACCTACATATATAAAACAATAAGTGTATGCAAATCTGAAGTGTCTTGAATATCACATATAGTAGTAGTACCTATAAAAAAATATAATATAAAAATATGCAAGTAAATATGGGAATAAGCAGATAAACTTAGTCGGTTTAGTTAATATAGTTTTATTTTACTCTATATCGTGAGCTGTGATGGTGATTTTGCTACAGCTGCAACATAAAATAAGAACTCGGTTATAAAGGAATTTGGCTAACATAAAAAGCGCTAAAGTTAGACGCTTTTTAAAAGGTACTAATTGAAATGAATGATTTGGCTACTTAGAGGTAATACTTAGGTATATCTTACTGTAAGCAGCTTAAAAAAATCATTTATTAATATACTATTTAAACAAAATAGATTGTAGATATATTTGCATGCGATCTTTAATTAATTAAAGATCACAATACAATACATAACATTTTTCTATTACAATGCCTAATATTACAGCGTCCAACTTAAAAACTCTATTACATCTTTAATTCACGTATCGTATCGGCGTAAGCGTAAAGATTCGCCGGCTTGTTTTCCCACGGCGACCGTTTCGGGGATAAATCAACGGGCTGGAGCTTTCCCGTGGCCGGGGCGGCGACCGAGCTACGAGCTCCGTTCGTACACAATACAGGAAAGACGACAGCAAAACAACAAGCTTATACTCAACCTGCGGCATTTTAGAGACATTGCCAAGCGTTTCTTATACAAAACGTCTACCTTTGACGGTTAAATAGCGGTTTAATGTGAAATAGTAAGCCACAGTAGGAGCTATAGAGGTCTTAATAAGGTAAGGGCGGAGATTCTTCGCTGCAATCGAATCAATTGTGGCTCGGCTTAATGAAAACGCGGCCCGCGCAGCCCCGCGCCCCCACCGTGGAAGCTGTCTATGCCGCCAGTATCTCGCGGGCCGCGCCGTCGACACTACACGTCGCACGTTCCCCTCACCACGGTACTGTACGTCCATTTCTAGTGCATCACTTAAAACTGCAGCCATTTTTAGTGCGAGTTTCATAGAGGATAATTTGTGTTCACCCGCTGTGCGGAGGTACGGAGGTCGGGCGCGTAGGGCGGGCCGCTTTGTTCAGGGCGTAGTACGCCCGGGAGGCTCCGCGCAGCATCCTCTCGCCATCTCATACCCACCCGCCCGCCGGAGGACAACGGACCTGCGTTTCGAATATCTGAAATTGTACACTCCAGTTTTTGATTGCTGAGTACTCAATCGCTTTAACGGGTACCTACAATGATAAAGCCGAAAGACTTTCGCGTTTTCTTAGTAAGAGTTTCGCGCGTTTTTCCGTTTGTAGTATATTAATGAGATATAGCTTCAGTTCAGCTACGCCCTACAAATGCTCCGTATCTTAACTTTATTCACAGTTGTTGTATACTTATACCTATTTAGATATCTTATATGTACTTACTTTATGCGAAATATTTGTTAAACATTAGATAAGTCATGTACCTAACCAACGAGATATATGGCTATATTCGAGTCATTGTGTTAGTACCTACAATTCGAAGTATACATAATACATATATATATTTATTTGCAGCGCATGATAAAGATAAGATTACTATATTATATATATTTAACTCATAATATCTACTATTAAGATGTCGTAATAAAATACATATATCTTGTAACTAAACATTATTACGCACTTAGGTATGCAACGTAATAAATCGTTTTATGTATTTCAGTAATAACTTTTTCGGTGGATACCAACAATAATATGGACAAATTTTGATCTAAACTTCACGGATTATCTCTTCAAGGCTCAGGGCGAATTGATATACCTATTTTATACGGTTTTATTTTCGACAGCGTATCTACGCGAACGCCGTGCGCATTTTCCAACTTTACCGACATTCTGAAGTTAGGATCTTTTATGTTAGAACTTCAATTTCAGGGGATGGCTTTTAGATCTTACTTTTACGTCTATAGGTATACATCCACCTTATATACCTGGGTTCAAATGAAGCCTGGATCTTCAGCATACCGGTTCGATACGACGAAAAAATCGTGGAACGTTTCATATGGCACGGATACCTAATCTGTGGCTTATACATACGTAGTCATTATCTGCAGACCCTCCCCTTATGTGTAAAGCTACATCTATGCACGTTTATACATGCAAGCATTGACTTTATTTCTGGCACAGGCTTTCCAGCATTTATTGAGCTAATATTACGTGGTCAAATATTTAGCTTACAGCGTAACGATATTCACACACTAGACTAGGTGACAATCAAAATATTTAAATATTGTTTCTGTTACGGCCTGAGGTATAAATTGACATAAGTAATTTAATTACCGCAAAGTAGCAGGGAAACCTCCTACTAATATCATAAACCCGAAAGTTTGTATGGATGCATGGATGGATGGATGTGTGGATGTTTGTGACTCTTTCACGCAAAAACTATCTACTGAATGGATTTTAATGAAACTTTAGAATAATATCGCTCATAATCGTACACCCATAGATTTAAAAATTCTAAATCTATGCGTACACCAGAATAACATAATTATAGGCTATGTTTTACCGATGTACCATGCGAGCGAAGCCGCAGGCAGAAGCTAGTGACTAATAATTTACTAGTTTATCTATGTATGCTTTGGAAATAGAATTTGGAATATTTATAATTTAAATATATGCTTTAGAAATAAGTACTAATATCTAATTATAAAAAAGTAGGTAGATATTAAGTACTATTATATTGATATTTTCAAGTGAGGTCTCGAGAGATGGTTAGCACTTTGGAGTAATGCTTATAAAATAGTTGCCTACTTTTTAACGGCAACAATCACAACTTAGTTAAATGTATAGGTGCCTATTTCATTTACGTTCTCTACTAGCTGACCCGGTGCACTTCGTAACGTCCCGTTCTTGGATTTTCAATACCCATTTTGTCCGTGCAACTTTTAATTTTTTTTCTTTCATCAGCTGTTCTCGAGATTTGCGCTTAGCAACACATTCAGTGTTTCATTTTTTATTATAGATAGATAGATATATGTTGTTTGATATTGTCAGTTATATTAATTAGTAGTTTGTAACTTGCATGCCTTAAGGAAGCACTTATTCTATATAGTGGGTAAGTAATTTGCCTCCCACTTGTTATAACACAAAACACCCAAGTAAATAACTGGTTTACCAACTTGAATAAATGTGTTATGAGTAAATGAATTGACTGCCTATCACACCGTCGACTCTCCGAAAATTAGACTCATGCCTATGAGACCCTCTTGGTGCTGTTTTCAAAAAAAATATTAGATTAATTATATCACTCTTGTCAGTTATCGTAAAAAATACAAATTTATTTTACCACGGATAATTCATATCAAAATAGCTTATTCAGGTTTATAATTTTTTTTACTTAATATATTATTACTTTATCAACATAATATTAAGCACAAATGTAGGCAGTTAGGCCATATAAGTTATAAATAAATATATTATACAGGTATCATTACTCGGATGTTTTCAGATCACTCTTAAACTGTAAGTATTTTTTTCATATCTCCTTATCTATAAACATATCTATGTAGATAGGCATTTATTCGTTGAAAATTAACAGCTTTCAAGGGACACGGAAATACCCTTCTGTGGCTAACGGAATTCAAACTGAGGTAGATGCGGGCGGTATAAGAGATGTCAAGCATACTTACGTATAGTAAGTATGTATATACATATATCTAAGTACACTTCTTTTGTTCAGTAGCATTTCCTCAACGATTACATTTTTCATAGCAGTGTTCGTAACTGTGTGAAGTGCACCCAATTTAGTCTATCCGTACATCAAACCCGGCGGTCTAATTAGGCATAACCCGTACAGTTCGTTACCTCATGAACGGGTTGGACTGAAACCTGTAAACGTCGAATGTAGTGAATCTTACTCGCACCTAAGTAATTTATGTTAATTTTTTGTAATAAGACACTGAGAAAGTTCTGTTCACACTCAATTAATCTAATATATAAAATTCTCTTATCGCAGTGTTTGTTATCAAACTCCTCTGAAACAGCTGAACCGATTTTGATAAAATTTTGTGTGCTTATCGGGTAGGTCTGAGAATCGGCCAACATTTATTTTTCATACCCCTAAATGTTAAGGGTGGTCCACCCTAAAGCTATAACTTGAGAACGGCTTTACCGATTTTGCTAATTCTTTTTTAGTTGTGTTTGTTATTATAAAGTGAAGGTTTTTATGAAAGAAAAAATAACTAAAAACACGCAGAAAATAAAAATAAATGGGTATTGAAAATACGAGAACGGGGCGTTACGAAATGCGACGGGGCAGCTAGTTTTATTATATAAACGTTGTTTTTATGCTTACACCTCCACGAACCAAATGGAAGAAGTTCTTTAAAAAATCCTTCGAATTCCTTTTTGTGTGCGGCGTTTTTTATGTATTATTTGAGGAAACTTTTCCTTTCTACTCACAATACATTCGTCCGTCCCTTTTTTACGGGATTGGTCTTAGTATGTCGAATGATTTAACAAAGAGGTTTCAACTTATGTAGAGTTGATAAATACAATTAAACTATCAGATTTATTTATTTCAATGGCTCAGCAGCTACCCAAAGCGTGCCTTTTGATATAAGATTCCATTAATCGCTTAAATCTTGCTTAAGAACTTGCGTTTAATAAACCTTTAGCAAAGGCTTTTCAGCGTCATTATGCTCCTTGCAGCTGGAGCAGTCCAATTTTATTTTGCTATGTAGGTACTTTGTTTTTACACTTACATTAGTCTGAATATTGTTAGAGAAAACGTCATAGGTTTCTAGAATATCAACGTGTGTCTACACTTAAAGCATGTATGCACCAGAAGCTATGAATATTTATAGTTCTTGATGTCTCAAATATTGGCAACAAAGTTGAATATTACGAAAACTTTTAATGTGCAAATGCTTAAATACTGGTTTGAAGACATTTTCTTTCATAATGTAGCATTTAGATATGTGGAGCCATATCTGATGCTATTAAAAACTTACTAAATACATGACTAAAAGTTGACCCAAATGTTACTCTAGTCATTGATGAACCTAGACACAGTATCGATAGAAGTCTTATGATAATTAGAAGTTACGTTCAGAGCTATCCAGTCTGTTGAAACGATAAGTAGTTCGTAAGATATCTTCTGAAACTATCGGATGATAGGGCTTACTGTTACCAAAGTAAATATCAGTTCGTCTCCAGCCTAACACTCGGACGAGAGAAATTTCTGTGCCATTTGGTAGCAACACTGTATGCTCTATAAACCTACCTCTATTTGAATAATTATGCAGTAAGTAAACTAAACTTCACCAGATAACAACTGGTGATATTTGCTTATTTAAGTTTACTATGTTTTATTATATATGGAGCAGGTAGTTGATCTTTTTTTTCCTAAAATGCTATGTCAAAACAGGTCATTTGGGTTCATCTGGTATATTCAATCAGCGATTTTCTCGTACATTGTGGGGTTCTCATAAAAGCACTAATAGTTACTAACTATTATTACTCTGTAGGTATATAATTTTGTGACCTAAATTATCTATTTGTTTTACTGTTTACAAGGTTAGCAGTTTAGCTATTTGAATAAGTAAATAATTTCGTACGTTATTTCGAAGTGTCTTAATATGCTTACTCAACAAAAACTACTTCGTGAGATTTTCCATCTAACCCAGCCCATTGTCCCATGTTGATCTGGGTCGAAAGAGTGTGCCAACTGTGTTTCTTGCCTAGCATGTCGTAAAAGGCGACAAATGGTATATCGGGTTTTGGGTATGTGATTGTGTAGGCGACGAGCTAGCCACTTGTCACTACGTTTTCACGATTTTACATCTGACCCAGCCCGGTTTTATTTTTGGCTGAATGTGGTTAAGATGGTTGCTGCCCCTTTGACTCTGCCTACAACTTCGGGGATTATGGGAGTGTTCTTATGATGTTATGATGATGAACTACTTCGTCAATTCTCTTATAATATTTTAGCAGGGTAAATAGGTACGTCCAGAAATATGAAGTCTGGCAGATAGAAAAATGAAAGAGTTGAACTCGACGAAAAAATTGTCAGTCATACTTTTTATTTTACTAAGTAGGAACTCCCAACGAGTAGTCGTTAGCTGGCTCCGGCGCTCTCGAGATTTCGGGTTGGCATTTTGCCATTCCCGCCACAAGTTACACTGAGTGTGGATGGAATCAGATTTAATTTAGGCCATAAAGGATAAATACTAAAGTTGGAATAAGTCGTTTAAGAGACAGGTGTTCTATAATATCTTTTAGAGATAGTCTTTCTGAGGGACTTGGTCACTACGTTTGGAAGAAACAGTTGTGTTACTTTTCAACCAGGTTTAACATGATAATTACAGTATCTTATGCATATGTAAATAAAGTATAAAACGTATTTATCGCACTGATATTTGCCGGAATGGATATTTGTGCTATTCAAAATCCGCTGCTATTTATTCTGCTTATGTAGAATTATTTACTGATGGTATATTCGAGATACTAGTGATAACGAAATATTGTCAACCCTTCTCACGCTTCGGTCTGTATTCGTTTAGAAAGAGATAAAATTACTTTTATACTTGTAATATTACATAGTAAGATTGGCTATCCTGTGTCTGCCGACCTGTGCGTAATACTGAATCATGCGCTTCGTTGTAACCTGACCGCAACTCGGCGATATTTAGGATCCTAGCTGGCCTATTAATGCCGCGCGACAGCAGTGTTACCACTCAGCCATAAACACATACGGTCACTAGTCACATGAAGGCTACCGGCTGATGTTGCTTTCTCTGAAAAAAAAATTTGTGTGCGGCCTGGTGCTACTTACTTAGGGTTAAGAATCCTAGTTAAAGCACTAAACGCGTAGGTATTAAAAAAATGTTAAAGGAATTATTTTTGTTGCAAAAAGTGAGCTATAATATCATGGACCTTAGGTATATGTTGAACGATCTGTGGCCGCAGAGTCGTATCACCAAAATTCACTGCACTTTCATGGGGAAATGGATACTGGAATCTTGCTCCCCACTTTTATTAATTGTTTTTCGTACCATGTTAATCAAAAGCCACCAAAATATTGGCTAACTATCCGAAATTTATGAAATTGAGCCACCCCCAAAAGTAATGTCAGTAATCACTGTCTAACTAAACCTCCTAGCTACGTCACAACTTTCAGTGCCGGATTGAGCCGTGCAAGCCTCGTAATTTTTTTACTTGCCAAAAAGTCCTTTCATGGTCTCTATTTCGTTACCAAATGCCGTATGATGGATGGCGAATTGGGGAATTGCATTTCCTTTGGCCTTTGCCTGGGCCCTTTATCAAAGAGATGCGGGTTCGTCTCATATGCAACATTTTACTACTAGGCCTAATCTAGCCCTCGACAACGGGGTAGCCATATTTTTATTTAGAACAAAATATTACTCATTTCGCGAGTAAAACGTTAAAACAATTTTTACGTTAAAACAGTATAAAACCAAAAAAGCAAAAATAAATACAATACTTACATTTAGTTCCATATAAAGTTTAAATATGTGGTTAGAAAATAGTGACACATGCGTGCACAAAAATTATATGTACCCACATACTATCACGTCCGCATCACTGAAGACTACCCCTCTTCAGTGATCTTGTGGTCCAAGGACCAGCAAGATCTTTATTGATAAACTGGTGCATTGACGCCAGTATTGCGTACTTATCTGTCAAAAAGATAACGTTATCTGTCAAAAATTTCCTGCGCAAGATATTTGAATTTTGACTAAAAGGGGGACAGTCCCCTAAAATAGGGACGTCTGACAAAACTAATAGCCATGCGTGTTCGCATCTAGCCATGTTCAGTATCGCTAAGGCTATCGGATGACGGTCACTTTCACTGCTCTTTCCTCCGACGTTGCATAAACATTGATACACATTGCACCTAACATCGGCATTATAAGGAAGTCTACCAGACAGACTTCATTATCTTGTAAGTTATGTTTATTTATAAGGTTGCTATGAATACATGTTTTTTTATCGCCAACTAGTTGACTGAGGCTTGCTTCGTGAGATTTGGTCTGATATTATAAATAAATATCAGACGAAAATAAAATTGCTGGGTTAGACATAATACTAAGATTTCTGGTTCCCGTGGGAATTTTAATATTAATGTTTATAAAACTCTTTAATATACAGCAGTAATTATAATAGGTATATTATCCTGGACTATGTTTGAGATTTATGGACACAAAATACGGTAGCTGATTTTTTATAGAAAATGATCGCATTTAATATTATAAAAAAAAATATATTTATTTATTTGTATTGTAAAACATGTTTAATTGTTGACTATTTTCTATCTATCGCAAGAGAATATAAAACAGACAACAGCATTTCTGTGAGTAATATTACGAAACATTTGGATCCAGCACAGTATAACTTCGTGTTGAATGTTATTTCAAAGTTAACTTTGGAATATATATTTTTGTCACTGAGTGGTGTTTAATATAAAAAAAAATAAAGTAAACAAAAATAACGAACCGTCAGCGTTTTTGCATGCGTGAACTCAGATCTTAAACAGCCTATCAAACGTGTCGGTGTCATTATATTTTACGGAGCTTACCCTGTGACTTTAAGTATTCTCTGACCCTCTTCACTTATGTGCAGTCATGTCCATATAGCTCTCCATTTTGACGTTAGGGCGGCCAATAAACACACTTCGCTGCGTTGCCGTAGCCAAGCCATACAGGAAAACTTATTAAAACTGTTTCATAACTTATTAGTATGTTGGTATCCGCGTAGATGAGGGTCATATATATTGGTAACTTAGCAAATTTTTTAAATCATTCCGTAACTTAAAATTGCATCATGGCGCAACAAAATGAGTCATGTTGAGAAAGCTGCCAGTAATTTTGTCCACACAGCACTTTTAAATATTTTATAATACTTCTTTTTATTTTGATAGCGTGCGTGTGTTTATAATTATTTTAATTTGACTGCCTCGATGGCGCATTCGGTAGTGATCCTGCCCCATGCGCGTGATGAATGATACTTGATGATGATACGCGTGTGATGAATACTTGTGTTTGTTCTGTATCTGGGTGTTAATATTCAGTATTTAAGTATATATTTGTAATACCACTGTTGTTTCTGATATCTGTAACACAAGTGCTTATGCTTACCACGGAGTCAGATCAATGTAGGTGATGTAGTCTAAATCTTTTTTTTTTTATTATTAATTCTAAGAGGCTTGACCGATGATGATTTGTTTAAATTGTTATGGTACTCAAGTGTTAGCCAGCGAGGTCTGTGTCAGAAGCCTATATGCTTAAGAGGTCCATTATTATTATTATGACCCGGTGTTAATTAAATATTTCCCTTTTACCATCGCCCCCATCATCATTCGCCTGTTTAAACTAAATCAATAAGGATGCAACTCGCATAACACTTTCACATCGCACGCGTCCCCAGTTCGCTTGTGCAATCACAAGTAGGCAAACGTTGACAATTTATTTGTTATTCGCTCCTGAATTTGTATTCCAAATGTGCAGCCTCCGGTAGTGAGATGCAGTTGTGTCGAAATGGCACGGCTCATGCATTTGTAGTGCCGTATCAATATTTGGAACGGTTCCAATTCCATTGATCTACTCCAGTTATCCATTTTGTGCGAAAAATTTACAAACACGCTTATCTTAAATCTGTTGCTTCTTCTGCATTCCTTCGCGTCGGTAGCCTTTACGCTGAAACATGATTAGAGTCTGTAGTTGTTTAAACTAAGACATTTACTACATATCAAATTGATTACATTAGCACACCGATTTTGTAGCACCAAACTAAGCATATCTATATGTTTGTACTATACGTAATAGACAATGGACATATCCGTATACCTAATTACACACCTTTCGACTTAATGGCTTAAGAACCCACAGATGACCATACCATTTGCCTTTAGAATTATTCGAACCAACGATCCTTGGTCTTTAAGCAGTCGACTCCACGCTCCGTCATAGGATCTAACAGTTCCTGTATTAAAGTCGTCTAGTTCTAGATCACTGAAGCGCCAAAAGTAAATCCCCGTGAGATTTTGAATTGAGTACCTACCTGCCAAAATTCTCTACGGCCGAACAACTTTTAAAGTTAGGAGCAACTTACGCCCACAGGTAAGCGGTTTCTATCTCAATTCATTATTCAATAGACGAAATGTTGTAGATAGCGTTATCTTCCATTTTAATTAATTTGGGATAAAGATAAGTCAAGTGGTTCAGTGAATATGAGTATACGCAGCGCGAGTTAACAATGCTTTGTTATTCATAAATGCATAATTGATAATCGATTATAATATAAATCGAAAAAAGGAACGTCGCTATTTTTGAATCGTCGATTAGATGAGTTACACGCATATTGCCTATATAGACCACATTAGCTGATCATGGAAAATTATTTTACTTGTACCAGGAGATATATCATTTTAAAGGGATCTTGAATTAGGCAGGCTAGTGGCAATTTAACATAACATTCACATAAACACACACAAATACAGAGCGTAATATAAACTTTGGTACTTGCGTATACTTATATTATAGTAACTGGTAAAAGAAACTAAGCTTAAGAAAACAATGAAATAATTTATTCGAGAAAATAGAAAACACATGTTGGCAAAAAGGATACTTACATAATTCTGTTCGTGTTTATTATCCCGTGTTTAAATAAAAAAAATAAAAACTAATAGTTTTTTTTTTTAAATTGGATGGAGAACAAATTGGTTACGAAGGTAAATTACTTATATAATTCTGTGAACTGTTCTCAAAAAAACATACGTATCGTTATACTGAGAGAGAAGTCGTGCCTAATTTTTACACATCATACTAATGTTAGTCGTAGCTGCATATCATCAGTTCCTCGTGAAAAATTGCTTCATTACATGATCGATCACCTTGAAACAAAAGTGGGTTAACTGTTAACTAGTTACTGAATACTTGTGTTTTTACTTGGCGAACTTTTGCATAACTAAGTGTCTATATGCATAGATACTAATCAGTTATATCATTAACTTGTTTCCTTAACCTATATCCTATATCTACTGTGAACAATGATTATAGAAGTTTTATAGTTAGATGGGAAATTTCAGGTTCATTAATTTATTTGTCCGGTTTTTAACGGCTATTAGGTACTTTGCAACATGCAACACACGTTTGTACGAACTACAAATGTGGATGTGTCGGGTTAGAACTGACAGGGCCATCAGATTCGATTAAGGCTGATAGTGCATTTTCATATTCGGAAATCTCCTGCAGTCTGTAACAATGCTTTACAATAAAATGATAATTATAAAAATATCTTCCAATTCAAAATCTTTAAAGCTACACGGATCATAATTATAACTTTTAATCTGACGTCATTTGATAAACATGATTAAGCATGAACGAACAACTAAACGCACCCGTCTGAATAATAAAAAGGTTTATGAGTAATTAGATGCAGTACGCTGAGTGCTAGTCAATGTCAAACCATAAGAGTTCGCTGTTTATTGCGCCACAAAATATTCAAAACACAAAATGTATATGAGGGCGTAATATATGTTTTATAATACGTATTGCGCAATAAAGTAAGCACGCACTATATATATGATATCCTACAGTATCGTAAAGGCACGGTAGAATGAGAGATGTTATGTTACAGCTGTGAAAAGAATTGGGTCATATCCACCATCATCTTCCTAGCGTTATGTCCCGTGCTTAGACGGGGTCCGCTTAGACCATGATCCAGGATTTAGCGAGTCTGGTAATTACATTGAAGCGACTGCCGATCTGACCTTCGTAACCCTAAGATAGGGGAACCAGACAATTTTTGGATCATGGTTACAAATCCAAAGTTATTTGAATTTGCAGGTTTCATCACGATGTTTTTCCTCACCGTTGAGCTAGTGGTATAAATACGTACATAGATTTGAAAAATCCAGAGGTACGTGCCCGGGTTTGAACCCACACTCTTCGGTTAAGAGGCGCGTGTCCTTACCATTGAGCTACCACCGCTTCTCGAAATTTAGAGAAGTGTGGATATGACCGAATTGGGTCATATCCACACTTCTCTAAATTTCCTCGAATAAAAAACGCTATGGAAGGACTACGGCGTTCCGTAGCAGCTACGGGCGTAGCCTCGTAGTTTCGTTACAAGGCTGAACAAGATTGTATTAAAGCCTTATTCATCCGTTATTACGTCTTTTGTGGGGTTTGGGCTTTGTGCAAAAGTGGGCCGGCTGAATAACCCAGAACGCCGTTTGGGATGCTCCAAAAACTTTGCCAGGTGAATCTTTTATGAAGTTTTTGTTTAATTTGAACGCTTTCCACGTTGTTCCTCGCAATTTGGCAGGCAAAGATTGTTTTGGGGCACTTTTGATCCCTGAAGAGGTACTTAATCTGGCGTTTGTAATTGTAAAATCTTTCAAACTTTGCCCGTAGAATTTTTATGAAGTTCTTGTTTTAATTAAAGGCTATTTGTAATACTTCGCGATTAAAAGGTACATTTTCGATATTGGGCAATTAAATATTGATTTGGCGTGCGTATAAACCTACC
Organism: Glyphodes perspectalis; assembly: GCA_951394215.1. Classification (NCBI taxonomy): domain Eukaryota; kingdom Metazoa; phylum Arthropoda; class Insecta; order Lepidoptera; family Crambidae; genus Glyphodes; species Glyphodes perspectalis. The sequence continues at coordinate 11,806,843 of OX596203.1, read as the reverse complement.
TTATTAACTTTTGTATTTTAGCAGGTATGTACTGATGACAGCATTTCATTTTATAGACAGACTAGCTTCTGCCCGCTGTTTGACTCGCGTGGTACATCGATTAAACATAGCCCATGTGTTATACTAGTCTATATCTAATATTATGTCTGTGCCTTATTTTATCCTTCAGCAGTTTTAAGTTTATTCCTTACAGACATAAAAATTTTTCCTCTTTATAATATAAGAGTAGGTAAATAATTACGCCCACTTTTATAAAGTTACTTATCTAGATTGTTTAATGTTTTCCCTTTGAAAATTAATTCATACGAACATGTTATGTACTTACTGTATAAACAAATATTAATAAAGTAGCCATTATGGGACCACGACGGTCCAAGCCACGGCAAATATTTGTCTTGCTTCATTTGATGTTAACTGCTGCGGTTCCACTGAAAGCTGTTACTTTATTGAGCAATGTTTATAAAAAAGTATCTAAATTCATTTATTTAAATATTTTAGAACCTTATTTAATTTGACAAATTTTTAAAAGTCTTCTAAAATTGATTTTAAGTATTTTTTTTAATACGAAAGGTTAATAAAATGGTAAATAATTGAGAGGATGTCTGATTTCATGAGTTTTAGCTATAGTAATTTTCTTGGAAGGACAAGTAGATACATACATTTCTAATTCATAAATTCGTACTGTGTATCCTCGTTTTCTTAAATTTCTTTTTCGATCTAATCAATCGTAAAACATGCCTCAAAGACTAATCCAAACGCGGTAAGTCAAAAAAGGATAAGCTTCCAAGCCAAAGTCGGTAACATTCGAATTAAGACTTTAGCGCTTTTGGCTTAAGCTTTATTTTAGCAGGTTTGTGTTTGAGTAGACCAAGCTGAGTGCTCACAGTGGAAAATCGAGTGGCGTTGGAGGAGTCAGTTAGCTCTGAGGGGCATTTAAGAACTCCAGCGTACGTAACACGCAGGAAGGCGGTCTAATTGCCCTGTCAGTGATTATGGCGGTAATATAATCTTAAGCCGTTTGAGAAGTAAATGTAATTACTTATTTTTCTCGTGAGTTTTGGTGTTTGAGACGGTTTTATGTGACGTAACGTTTACATTGAATGATTGAACTTTAGTGGATAATTGAATTGCATAGTAGTCGATGTATTCTCATTAGGTTATCTTCATATTTCAAAATAATCTAGTATTTTGTATTGCAAGTATGCATCTAACAGCTGTTGTATTAGATATACATGTTTACGTAAAATAGAATCGGTATTAAGTTAGTTACTAGATATTGAATTTTCATGATTATCCCGTGTTGGTCTGGAACTTAAAAAGAATTTGCCAACTGTGTTTCTTACCTAACATGTCGTAAAAGGCGACTAATGGCACATCGGGTTTTGGGTATGTGATTGTGTAGGCGACAAACCAGCCACTTGTCACTACTTTTTTACAATTTTCCATCTAACCCAGCCCAGTTTTATTTTTGGCTGAATGTGGTTAAAGGGGCCAGCTGTCCCTTTGACTCTGCCTACCCCTTCGGGGATTATGGGCGTGATATCATGTTATGTTATGTTATGTTATATTATGTTATGTTATGTGTTATGATTATCTTATTTGACGATATTACTTATGATACCTTAAATATTTATATCAGTTTATTTTTTAGACTGTTAAACAATTCGGTCATCTTTTCCGCTGACACCTACATAGGCCTATTTGTATTAGGAGATAAAAATAAATCCTGTAGTCACGAGGGGACCACGGCACAAATGGTAATGAGGTCACCACTAAATTACAATACGAAAAGGACTGTCACTTTGTCACCCGACTAAGAATGAGCAATCTTTACTATGCGATTTAAAGCATACGGTTTGTTGAATAAGTAAGCAGTCACCGTAGATATGCACTTTTGCAAAAATAAAGGTATTACAACTGCTTTATAAACCGAAAAATAGCGGTATGGTTTACTAACTGAGACTGCTTTTTATTAATTCGAACCCGTCTATCATGCGCCAGCATTATTGGCAATGTGGCCTTACAACTAATATTCTATCATCAAATTTATTTAAGTCAGCCCTCACCTGCCTAAACTAATTAAATTAACAAGGTTGAACTGATAATTCCCATAGCAAGGAAACCCGTTACGGTCCCCATCGTCCCTCGGGAGGCGTCGCATCGTGATGGTGTCGAAGGAGTGTCATTCCTGTTAATAAGCGGTAATGTCACTTCCGTGAGCTAAATTTTTGTGGCAAGGGGAAGGCCGGAAATTGCTTCGCTTCTGTTAAAAGTTTCTATAAAGACACATGCTAGTCTTGTAGAAATAAATGTGTCACTGGTTTTATCGTCGTGTGTTTAGATCAACTGGTGTATTTTTTTATATCACTAAAGATGGCAAGCGTACGGCCATTTTAATTTAATTTACCTCACCTTAGTCAATTAATAATAAACCGGTTGCAAGTTTATTAAAGCAATAAATAACATTATATTTTCTCGCAGATAACCTCCTATCTGTGTATTTCCTTCAAAATACATTCAATTTTTTCAAGTAATCGTGGGATATATGATTTAAGAAAAATATAAATTGAAAAACCTCTGCCTATGGTATAGAAATATAGATTCAATTGTATGGGCCATCACATCTAGGCGATAAGTTCCATAAACTACAATTAGCCAATGAAATTGATTTGGGTTCGTTGAAAAATTATGAAAAATCACAAATCCATTACCCAATTAACCGTTAGTCGCTTGTAGAACATGCTAGGCGAGGAACACAGTCGGTACATTACTTCTACGTCCAGACAAACATGGGACAAATTGAATAAATACGAGTCCCGTTTATGGCGCGGCGTCCTCGGAACATGTCGCGTCGCCCTGGTCGGTAGGAGCGTCACTGTCCATGTAATTCTCGTTAATGAGCAATCAATGTCATTTTTAAGGGTGACATTTTGTGACACGCAGGGTACGCAGGAAATTACTCCGCTACTATTGGTCTCGTTGACAATAAAGGAGGTGTGTGAGGTGAGTGAGGTGATGGTTTTTGATAGGCCAATTGATTTTTCGAAACTTAAACGAGTTTAGGAGTATCAACGTTTACGAGTAAAGTTTTTGTGTACCTTTAACAATGTTTTAATCTGCACCTCTTTTTCACCGTTTAACATAAATTTTTGGGAGTATTATGTATTTGTTTAATTATATTAAAGATATTAAAAAATCTAAATAAACCTGCCTACTAATTAAAATATTCCATACAAAATTTGCCACCTCTTTTCTATCACTGAAGGGTAGGGTTTTCAAAAACCCTTTCTTAGTGACTGCTTACATTACAAAAGGAATCTTGTACAGAAATAAGTAAATAAGTTCCTGTCGTGCATTTTCCTAAAAATAATAGTTTGGTCTATTCTTAATAAGTTTGATGACTGCAGACAATTTTCCTCGTCTATGTTTAGATAAATGGACTAGTTTAACATGCATCGCACCGTACCCCGTTGATAAGTTGCATAAATAAATTGCGAATCACCTCTGTGGGACAACGACGGATCTGGTCGTAGGAGATCCTTCCCCAGCGGACCTATTTGAGGCCACGTCAAATTGTTCGCTTCCTCGCCACCAAGCGAACGATTATCCCTCCTATACCCACAAACATAAACCGCATTATCCCTTGACAAAGTGCCCCGGGAATGGGAACAGCAGGATGATGGAGTGCAGCTAGTACACCAGTAGTAATAATACACGCGAGAATCAAAATAATACAGGTTAATACAGGTGTGAGCGCAGGTTTCCGAGATTCCCTTGTGAAGCGGGATTTTAATTATTAATCTATGAATTGTGAAATTATTTAAACTGTAATTTGATAAGGCCAATCGCTGAAATAAATGAATTGAATTAAATTAAAAGGTTGTTGCCCGTTCCCCGTAATTTGGCTTGCGTAGAAAGCTTCTAACCAATACAGAAGTTTACAACTCTGATTAATTTGTTGCTACGAGAAATTTTGTACACGAACTTAAAGGTGTATTAGATGAAACTCTTGTATTCCTGATGAATGTTTATAAACAAAGCATAGCACCATTTATAGGAGTTTCTAATTTTTTTCCGTCAAGAGGTATAACTCTTAGCACACCAGCTGCAATCCTTATTATGTTTTGTACAAGAATTAAATAAAGATATAACAAGAGTTTCTTGCAAGAAATCGTATACGAATAGAACAGTTACAGTATTATTTATAATGAGTGTTCAAAAAATGAGATGATACCGTCCTTTTTCTCCTTGGAAATTAATATTAGGGGAAGGGCGCGTTTACCAAGTTTTTGATAAATGTTTTCGTTGGGGAATCATTAATTCTTGAAAGATGTTATTGCAATGAACTTTTTTGATGAGTAATTGTAGACCTTGGGGTTTATGGAATAGACAATAAAGTCGATGTGAGGCGAAGAAAGTCATTACTGTACTGTGTGGACGCCACCCCACGTGATGTCAAAGACCTTGACGAATTTTGGGTTATTTAGGAATGTAGGGCGTGGATAAGTGGATATTTTAAGGTTTATGCCTTCTTAGTAACAGCCTATTCATGTTTCTACAGTAAGACTAAATGTATAGTTGATGTCAAGGCTATTACAAACGAAGAACCTATTCAGAGAAAATTTAAAGTTAATCGGAAACTTAACAAGAGCACATTTATTGTTTAGCACTTTGTAAAAGGCGATTAATGATGTTTAGCGTACAGAATTTGTCCAAGTAGGCGACGAGTTAATTCAGACTAAGATTTTATTTTTATTTTTGGTGAAAGGAGTTTACTACTTTTTGCGTCCTCGCAGGTTTGGGCACTGTACAGTGTACGGCGCTTCTATTCGAACAGGGCGTCCGAACATTTTGTGTTCGAAACGTCAGCAGACCTACGCTTATCAGAAATAATACTAACGGGCAGTGGCGGATTTACCCTAAGGCCCAGTAGGCCCGGGCCTAGGGCGGCCAGATATTAGAGGCGGCCAACCGTGTTAAAAATTAAGTGATGACGCTTTAGTATTGAGAATTATGGCTTGGGGCCTAGGGTGGGCTAGACTGTAAATACGCCACTGCTAACGGGACTAAACTACCTCGTGACCAGCAATGAGCAAGCACACTGTTTCTTATCATACTGTTTTTAGTTGGGTGCAAATTTATTTTAGGATTTGTTAAATTTTTTTGGTCAAACTATAACAATACCATGTTATAGTCAAACTATAACAATACCATGTTATAGTTTGACCAAAAAATCTAGCAAATCCTAAAATAAAACGATTCTATGAACGATTTAGTACAAACAGTTTTCAGGTTTCTGATATACTAAAAATTACACACAATAGTGAGCCAACTACTTTATTAGTAAAAAAAATTAAGTAATATTTGATAAGTTATCCGTTGTTTATATAACGCAATGTGTAACAATTATGTATGTGCTTGTGTATTCAATTTATTTTTGTATCAAAGTTAGTCGTCCGAAATTTACAATAGTTCATCTACCTACTACATTCGTGGTTGTATCTGACTATATAGTAGCATTATAAAGATGTTATTAGTATTAATATGCAGGTGGACTCGATTCTTCGATCAGGTCATAAATATTATTAAGGTGCCCCGAATTCAAGAACAAAATTCCGTCGAATCTTGTTCCATTGACATTTCAATCACTTATTTTATTATTTACAAGCCTTGTTCTAGTAACACAATAATAGCACCTGATATCCGTCTAAGGCGGAAAATGTTCGTATTAATGGCTATCGATTGTCGTGCCGAGTTTGCACTGTGCTTCACAAAACAGGGCCCGTTGTTGGTTGATGAAGTGCCAAGTGTTACTGTTAAATTTTTTATGACTTCGTCGACGCTAGCTCAGCTTTCGTGTTTCTACTACCAAGTCGACTACGTTCATTGAAATTATACGTAGTCTGGGAGGCTCTGAATGGGCGTGACTTTTGTGCATGCGAAAGTATTCCTATTACGTTTTCATGCTTAAAATATTTACAGTTTTTATAGCAAACCGGTGTTGCGGGTTAAAGCTAGTTTTAATTAATATGGGATATACGTTCGTATATATCGAAAGTATAATAAATGGTTCATAAACATATCTTTATTTAAATACTTAAATATTAAGTTATTATAAACTGATATACTTTTAATATAAAAAAACATGGATTCAATTAACTGACATTCATTACTTCGGCTCTGTATTTCCCCGTCGCTCTTCGTCATAGAACAATGACGGGCAGTAAACTTAATGATAACGTTTATGTTTACGAAGTTTAACATTCGAAGACATTTAAAGGTATTTCAATGTATCTATACTCGTATCTTCGGTATATTTCCGTAGAGTTTCTGTCTCCTGACGTGGTATGCAGAGCAACATTTCATGGTAAATTTTGATTGTGACTGTAGTCTCTGACCTCTAGCTCAAGCGCCCTGTCAAAGTCATATATTACTACGATATAATATTGTGAATAATGATAGAATATAAAGATAATTTAAACTGGTATTGGGCATAATATTTACAATGTACAGTTCGCGACAAAATAATAAAAATTGTGCAGTTTGTCAAGTACACGCGAGCGGACGACTCGAGTACTCGAGGAAGCCTCGAGGAAGCCTCGAGGACGCCTCGAGGAGCCGAATGGGGACAGGAGTCTCGAGTCGCGCTGCGTCCGCTATGAACTAACGACATTACTTACTGGCTAACGAAGTATGACTAAGCTTGTTTCACTTAACTCCATTAATTTGGTTTATTTCATTAAACACTGTGAAAACTCGTGTAAGCTGAACTTTGTGTCTATAGGACAATAGATAAAATATGATTCAACACATTTGGGCTTAGAATTGTGTTTTAATTTTTTGGTGCGAGTTTTGCATAGGAAGTATTTATTACTATTTGCTTTGTAAGAACCCCTTGCCGAGATTTGATTTCTGGTAAGCTGAAAGGCTCAGATTTCCTCATAATGTTAGGTATATCGTTAAGTTAGGAATTATTTATGCACTAGGTCAGGGGTGGCGAACCTTCTTAAACAAACGTGCCAAAGTTTTAAAATGCAAATATAATTGGTTATTTAAGTTCCTGGAGAGCGGTTGACGTGGATGTTTGTGGCAATTTTTTTATACATTTGTGATCTCAAAGAAAATGCGTGCCCACCATTTTTAATGATGTGCCAGCCATGTCACGTGTGCCAGTGGTTCGGCATCTCCGCACTAATACATGTAAAGTAGAGAATTGGTGTAAAATTCTAAAAGATTTAGTATGTATCTTTTTATAATTTATATATATAATTTTATAAGTGAAGAGGGACCCTTATTTGTACGTACATATCATATCATCTTACTGGAAATTCCCAAAGGGGTAGATAGAGCCCAGTTAGAAGCAAGCTCCTTAGTATTTGTTTTAAATAAAGGCACAACGGATCTATTTTTTCCAAACAGGTTAAAATGTCTCTACGTTGCGTCGTCGGCGTGAACTTTAAGAGTCCTGTCCTCATTCAGCACTCCTGTGGGACTCCTTGTGCGTCAAGCGATTGCGAATGTAGAGCGCGTCTTTCACGTCGTGTAGAGTTGAAATATTTCACTATCTTTCTACAGGCGGTTATGGTTTTATGTATCCTAGTTTTTAGGATAAGTAATTAAAGTAGGTGGTGAATGTGCAATGATATGGTGTTATGTAGTTTGTTGGAGGTAATGCCTTCTTAAGAAGGTATTTACTGAACACCAATTAATTCTTGACACTTATTTTATATTTTGGTGAGTTTTTAAATTATTTTTTCAATCTATTTTAAATAAATATTTTTTTTGCTTAATCGATAATTATTATGAACAGCTTTATCTTCATTATTATTGAATAAATACTTTTTTTTATTGTGACAAAAATGGTATTTACCTGTAGTAATAATAATAACGGATTTATATAAGAATAAGATGCTTCTATATTTATTTACAACAAATAATAATCGAGATGGTTCAGGAAAACGCGGCCACAAAATATCCATTAGCGGACCCTCGACTAGTGTCGTAGCTACAGGATATTTTTTTGTCGATAATCGATAAATATTTATTATTTAATATTCGGTAGTATAATGTATAATAAGTGTAGTGTTAATCAAATATAGAATCCAATCAAATTAGTAATCAAGTTAGTATATAATGATAATGGTAACGATGATTTGAGTATTTAGCTGTATTTAGAATTTTAACACAATTTCTATATAAATAAGGTCTGAAAGACAGTGTCGGAGTCAAGGTAAGAAGAGGCATGCTCCGGTGGTTCGGACATGTGGAAAGAATGAATGACGAAAGATTGACTAAACAGATATACTTACAATGCGAAAGTGGAAGAAAGTAGGAGCCGCGGAAGGATCCGGCTCACCTACCACGACCAGATCGGTCGTGTATTAACAGAAGGTGATGTTAGGAGTCATAAAAACCATAGAACTTGTATGAAAAGGATTATGAATGTTGAAGAGGCGAGTGAGGTGTGTAAGGATCGTGCCATATGGCGTTCGGTTCTCTCTGCCTACCCCGCTATGGAAGTGGCGTTTAGTTTGTTGTCAAAAAAAAAAAAGTTGAAATTGGTAACTTTAAAATGTTTACTGATTCACTTCAGAAAGCCAATTACCTAAATAATATATGGATACACATTTAAATACTATTAATTCAGTTCATTTCTATTTTTTTTAAATAATAAAATCAATTAGTCACACATATCTAGAACTATTTTCAGATGTTTAGTGATTAAGGTAAATAATTGGGGGTCATTAGTTTATTTACCGCGTAAAATTACTTATACATATTACTTACCTCACTAGTTTCGAGGATCTAACACGAACAGTAGTCGGTCACGGTTGGGTAATTTGTTTTTGCTTCTACCCCCACCCCTTGAAGGGGGAGGGAGGAAACTAATGGAGGCTGGATAGCTGTATCTTTGTACCAGGTGCATAAATTAAGGCGCGGGTGATTTCGGTACAAACGCGGATTCGAATCTTACGTAATCTCATTTTAGCTGGAGATTGTTTCTTGACGGGGTGATTTATATTTATTACATGCCTAAACTATACCAAACTATATTAGCTTTGTAATATGCGATACTTGGGAATATGAGCGCCTTATTAAGGCTAGTGTACAATGTGAATAATTTCAAATTTCTAATTAAGGGAAAGAGTTTTTCAATGATATACACATAAATTATAAATAGTATTAGACACTGACTCTCTATTTCTTGCTTGTTATATACAATATATACTTGAACCTCCAACCTTTGGTTTCATGGCCAGTGTCTCATCTTCCCATCAGTCATCGACAAGACAACGTTCAAGTAGAACATCTTTAATCCATTCTTCTTTTGTAAGCCTCATATTTACACGAACTATAATTAAGTGACGAAAGCTTACGCTTATAACACCTTTTGACAAACCATTTCACATTCACATGAATAAAACAATTACGACCGACCACCGTCTTTTTAGCTCCCACGAAGGCAGCGAAAGTGGTCGAGATTTCCACTGGCTCATAATAGATTCCACTCCTGCAATCTAGAGCCCTAAGCCTGCAATCATTTATACTGCACTTTTATCAGGTTGATAAGGCTCAGATTTGCATAAGTCTTGATCGTTTGAGGGCTATAAATTCATGCAAGTGCAAGCAAAGGTTCGGTACTAAATTCTGATTATTATTTCTAGGTATCCACCGGTCTATGTTATTTTATTATAATGTATAAATGCCAGAATTGGAATTTGATGATGTCTCTTAAAGTCATTTAGTCAATTTGTACAACTAAGTACTAACTAGTTTCCGTTAGTTTTATGGGCGACAGGCTAGCCACTTGTCACCACTTTTTCAAAATTTTCCACCTAACCCAGCCCAGTTTTGTTTCTGGCTGAAGGTGGTTAAAGGGGCCCGCTGCCTTTTTGACTCTGCCTACCCCTTCGGGGATTATGGGCGTGATGTTATGTTATGTGTTGTTACTTAATAATGTTGTCATTTAAATCAGACTTTTATGCTTAGGACATTAACCCCCAATCGTAGTCATAAAGAACAATTAATTTCTGAGCTACTAACAATATCTTTGACTGTTTTTTTTCTGCTGCTAATTGGTTGATGATTAGTTTTAATATAATTTCCTACATATACTAAGTTGAATAAATAAATAAATGTAAAAATTTCAAGTTGCTCGATGGTACTTTAACACTGCTTTTTAATTAATTGCGCAATTATAATATTTTACTATTCAACTGCAGATGAGCTATAAAATTTCTGTATTTAAACGTACTCTCATAACTTTTAAGTTTACATTTTTCTAATAGACAATAGACTAATAAGACTATGTTAGAAGTGTTAACCTTTTGTTTGACATTTAATAATTTTCGTTTTTATTTTTACATAACTTCTATAAAATCTCTTTTAAACTTGGATGTGTTCTTTTATAAGAAATATATTAGCCGTGTCAGGATTTTTTACATCAAAATTTATAACACTAGATATTTTACCGGTATCTTACTCACGTCTTATCTTAACGTTAATGAGTTGGCAGCTTAGTTTACAACTCGCGCAATCTCACTTGGTCTGCCCAAACTTAGCTCTTGCAGACGTTCGCGTATATACCTACATATACCTACCTACAATCGCTGAGAAATAATAGACAGTTAATAAGCACCATTTAAAAAACATGTGCAGTATCCTCAGACTTAATAACCACACTTTAACCCCCTTCACCGTTTTTAGTTCCAAAAAAATTCAATTGCATAGTCTCGTGATTAACTCGAAGTCTCGAAATAAAACAGACGATTTTTAGAACGAGGTAGTATAGGGACGCAGTTTAGATATCAGTCGCTTCGCTGTTCTGTTCATATGATATAAAATAATTTGATTTTTTTTCTATTGTGTCTAGAGCTTGGTAGCTCAATGGCAAGGACACGAGCCTCTTAACCGAGGAGTGCGGGTTCAAACCCGGGTACGTACCTCTGGATTTTTCAAATCTATGTACGTATTTATACTACTAGCTCGAGTAATGCAACCTGCAAATTCAACAACTTTGGATTTGTAACCATGATCCAAAAATTGTCTGGTTCCCCTATCTGAGGGTTACGAAGGTCAGATCGGCAGTCGCTTCAATGTAATTACCAGACTCGCTAAATCCTGGATCATGGGCTAAGCGGACCCCGTCTAAACACGGGACATAACGCTAGGAAGATGATGATGTGTCTAGAGCTTGTCAGTGAACCTGTAACATCAATGAGATTAGGATATTGGTATATATATATTTTGGGAGCGTTGCTTGTGACCTTAAATCCTCCACATGCCCTCTTGCCAAGGCGACTGCCTTTGCCGCTTCACCGGGTATCATAAATGATACAAAACAATGGTTTCCTGTATTTTTTCTTTTTTTTCCAAGTAGGTACGTATCATGCAATCTGTCTTCTGACTATGAGCAGATGAGTTGTAGGATGTTTTACGGGTGGAGATGTGCCTCATTAGGAACATCTCTCATAATAGTATTAGCTCAGACAATGTTGCTGAGCGCCAGGGTTCTTCGTCTCTTGAGACGGTTTAAATAGTCCGGTAGAGTGAGTTGGACAGTACTGTATTGTATCTAACGCTGGACAGTGTGCCTGTTAAAAATATGAGAGTAGGATATATAAATAAATAAATATCAGACGACATCACATACATTGATCTGACTCCGAGGTAAGTAGCTTAAGCATTTGTGTTACGGATATCAGAATCAACAGTGGTATTACAAATATATACTTAAATATTGGATATTAACACCCAGACACAGAACAAACACAAATATTCATCACACGAATGTTTGTCCTGGGTGGGGATCGAACCCACGACTTTTGGCATGGAGTAGGGTTACTACCGAATGTGCCATCGAGCCAGTCTATAGGATATAGATATATTTTGAGACGTAATTCCTCCACCTGCCCTCTTGCCATAGAGGCCCTTGGGCTAGGTCAAGTAAAGCTTGTATAATGAAATATGGCAGTGGATTTTATCTTCGCACCTGATATTATCATGACCTAAGAAACAATTGAACAATGCCGATCCGATAAGCTTATCGACGAATGCTTATAATAGCGCGATAGATACCAGCAATTAGTCCTCACTAGTTGTCACGAAAGCCGAAGAAATTCGCAGAACAATCGCGTAAAATTGCCTTCGCTTTGTGGTTCTCGGATGTACCAAGCAGAAACTCACACGTGTGATTTTGATAAATTATGAAAACTTCGTGCTGAGGTTGTATTTGTCATGGATTAATCGTTTTTACCCTAGATATACTACTGCTGAATTTCAAGACACGGGATCCAGCAAGAACTATTATACCTTCATATAACTAACTAACTTATGTATATATACGATGATGAATGTACCTATCTACCGTCTACAGAAGTTTGTAGCAGTATTCCAAAGTGTTTTAATTTTCCAGCTAAAGATCGTAACTACGTCATCTTGTTAACTCTCTGTCGGCTTTAAAATAGAGTTCGATGAATTCTAAGACTGTGTAATAAGAAAATAAACAAGAAATAAGAAGTGTAATAAACAAGAAAAGGTTTCAAAAATGCTCATACATTTTATATTTATTTTATTTTATCTCGATATAATGTTAGGAAACCCCTTAGAAATTTACGCATTACTTGGATTTCTTGATTAAATACATAGTCGATATAAAATACGTCTGAAATTGTATTACATGGCATCTCACAAGCTCTAACCTTTTGTATTCCATGTGTCTTTAATTTAATCTAAAAACGAAACATGCGAGATCCTTATTAGTAAATTATCATAGTTACACCCCAGTTCACCCTAGCTTGCGTGTTAACGAAAAGAGGCAGCGATATTTACCACATTTGAAAATGCATTAGGGATAATAAGTAGGATCTAACTGTCTGTCTATTGAGCGAGCGTGATTGAGTGAATATTTTATTACTAGAAATAATAATGACGGGACTAAACGTGATATGCTTTATGAAGAACATGAGTGGTCACAACAGCTTGTGACCACGGTCGTTGCAACACGGCTTAAAGATCAAGCTGTAAGTACTTATGGACTCCATAATGCATTGGGCGTTTAGTCCCGTCAGTATTATTTTGAGTGATAATGCAATGCAAAAGATTAAAATCAAATATTTTATTATCAGTCCGCCTATGTATACGTAATGGTGGATAGTTTGGTTAAGGGGTGTATTAGAAGGAGGACTAAGGCGCTTAATATATCTATTTCCTTATAACGCTGGACTACTTCTTAACCATTAACGTTTCGGTAGTTGTCGATTTAGTTGGGTGAGGATTAAATCCCCTCCCTACTAAATTTTGGATTGGCATGACTAACTGACTAATAGAATATCAGGCTACAATAGAATAGGCTACATATTACTTTTAAACAAATATAAGTACTTCATTTAATTCTATATCAAGGATAGTGTGCATGATTAAATACTTTGTAAACGTTTTTCTTTGAGCTACCAATCTAAACGATTTGCTTGGTGAAGAAGTTTCACTACTTTAAGCATAGTGTTGTAATTATTTTAACATACATTTTGTGTTATTTTTACATTTGATTTAATAACTACATTAACGGTTGAATTAATTTCTGTAAGCTATAATATAACTCAGTAGAAAAGTAATTAAAACAAAAAAAAACTATTTTTAGGTAGGATACATTTATTACAAAGTAAGGGCTGAAAAGTCCAGAAATAATCTGTTCGTTGGAAATGAATTTCTAGAGAACCATGAATGAGCGGGCCGCTATAAATGTCCGTGTCTATTTCCAATTCTCCTCTATGACATAATCGAATAAATAGCAGCGTGAGATGTCCCTCCTAACTTTGAAACTATTAGCATGTGTGAGGGCAAAATTAAATAACATAAAGCATGTACGAGGGAAGTTACAAATACGCACTACCCCTGAATGACGTTTTAGGGAATAGCAATATTTCTCTATAGCAATAGTATATCATAATGAACCGTTAATTGTAAATTAAAAAAAAAACAACAATCAACACGATATATTGTAGATATAATAATATATTCGAAGTAGGTACAATTCGGGCAGTCTGTAATGACAAATTACAGCAGTTGGCAAGATTTTAATTTAAAACGTCTGATAGAAGTTTTATATTTCTTACGAAGATTTTATGGCATCATTCGAAACGGGTTTCATAGTCAGGTGATTGACGTAAAGAGTAAACGCAATCATGTTTACTCATTAACATCCCCCTACCTTGCTGATATTCACTCCACTGTGACGAAGCTGTGGTCAGCGCAGTGTTTGCGTAGCGGCGTGGTAAACAAAACAAGTGAACATCATACGTGCTGTCAGTCCTTTCCGCGTGTCGGCCAGCTGAATGATAGGTAGGGTGCAGGACGTTGTCCTTCCGCGTCGGTCGCGAGTACGTACTTTCGATTTTTATGATTCGACACTCGGCATTCTAAAATTGAACGACGGTGGTTCACTGTGTTATACAACTATGAATAAGAAATTGAAGTAGTGTTGCATTCAGAATTCATTTGATGGTCTTACTATTGTTTGTAGTAAAGTACCTTTACGTTATTCTAGGGATCGACGTCAGAAATGTAAATATTCCGCTATGATTTCTGATTTTTGCCATAATTTCATCTATTGGCGGTTTTTTATGAATTAATATTTTTTTTTATGAAATAACTAAATAGTTTATTTCGTTTCTTATGCTTTGTCTCATAAACCCTTTCGTTAAAATCAGCGTTTACAGTAAGAAACGTCAAGTAAAGTAAAGTACTTCAAATATTTCGACCATTATTCTAAATGTAGTCTTGTGTATTTAACCAAGTTAATACCAGATAGCTGAAGATGAATGCTACTCGTGTTTATCGGAAACCCCACCTCCGCCCTCCGCTCGGCAACTGAACCTATTAATGTTTCAAAGTTATTTTCACAACTGCCATCTACAATTTTATCGCCAATTTTCGGTCGAAGACTCGCAGTAAAAATAAAAACATCGTCGCTATACTAATGCGCGCTGCGAGCACTTCCGAAGAACAGTAATAAACATCAGTTTAATCACTTCCAGGGCCCATCCTGTTCATCTGGCATCGAGCAAACAAGGCAGGTCGGAGCGAGTTCTGTGATTGAATTGTGAAGAGCAGTGAGCGTTTGTGTGTGTGTCCGCGAATCGCGTATACGGAAATCCGAGTATCTGGGAATCCGAGTATCTGGGAATCCGAGTATTCGCGTTTTCCCTCCGGCAGTCCGGAGGTGTGCGAAGGCCGTCAAAATAGCCAAAGTGTCTCCGATAAAGTTGTCAGCGATGGACAGCAACTCGGTG
This sequence comes from Glyphodes perspectalis, assembly GCA_951394215.1. Lineage (NCBI taxonomy): Eukaryota > Metazoa > Arthropoda > Insecta > Lepidoptera > Crambidae > Glyphodes > Glyphodes perspectalis. The sequence goes on along the minus strand of OX596203.1, from coordinate 11,791,553 downwards.
TCTCCGATGCCGGAGCTGGCTCCGATCGCGGAGTTCGACAAGTCGCCGCCCTCGCCGCCCAACGAGGAGGTGCCCATGGACGACCTGCCGCCGCCGCCCGCCACCATCTCTGGATCTGAGACGAAGAAAGTCAAACTGTAAGTACCTGTTTATATTATTTTAGAAACATCCAGTATGTTATTTTTGTAATAATTTAACTAATTATTTTGGATTTAAATGTTCTAAATTCTAACAACCTATAATCTTGTAAGTACCTATTGAAATATCTCCTGATGGACATTCTTTAGAGATTTCACCCTAGTGGAAATTAAGTACCTACTTGAAATGGGTTATTGATATTAATTTATGTCTTTATGCGAACTAATTTTAAATGAATACTAACTAAATATTATAAATATTATGAAAAGAGCTGTGGTAGCTCAATGGTAAGGACACGCGCCTCTTAACCGAGGAGTGCGGGTTCAAACCCGGCACGTACCTCTGGATTTTTCAAATCTATGTACGTATTTATACCACTAGCTCGGCGGTGAGGGAAAACATCGTGATGAAACCTGCAAATTCAAACAACTTTGGATTTGTAACCATGATCCAAAAATTGTCTGGTTCCCCTATCTTAGGGTTACGAAGGTCAGATCGGCAGTCGCTTCAATGTAATTACCAGACTTGCTAAATCCTGGATCATGGCTAAGCGGACCCCGTCTAAACACGGGACATAACGCTAGGAAGATGATGACTAACTAAATATTATAACTCGATTAACGCCATTTCCCTAGGGGGTTGGTAGATAAAACCGAACACCATATGGCACGGTCCTTACACATAAGTCATTAAAATGATTAGTGAAATATTTATAAGTAATAATTTCAATGACAGCATTGTTTCAGAAACAGTTGTATTTGCATTTTTAACTGTTTATATTTAATGAAATACCCATATTTTAATCATAAGGTCAGTAAAGACTAGATTATTTAATTGTTACAGCGAGTCATCTCAATGTACACCGCCCATTTACAATCCAACGAACTTGTTCAAATACTAGTAGTTTCACCCGCGTAGTTCCCGTTCCCGTGGGAAAATGAGGGTAAAATATAGCCTTTAATATATAGTGATAAAGTAGCTTCCAATTGGTGCAATAATTTTTCAATTCGGCCTAGTAGTTTCGAAGCCAAACAAACAATCAAATCTTTCCTCTTTATAATATTAGCGTGGAGCGAGATTTCCAATTTTTGTTATTTGATATTTTAAGGACTAAAAATACATAAACATTCATGTATTTCTTTCAAAACTTTAAACAAGACAATTTATATACAGAGTTCGAATTCGTATGTACTTAGCATAGTATTACGATCAGACTGTTGAAAGGCTCAAAACAGACAAAGAAACTAAATTACTAGACACGGCAACCCCATAACCCAGACTTGAGAAAATTATAGAATAACACCGCAGATTACAACCGACCTGTAATTGCTAGAGTAATTGAGCCTTCCGGCATTCATAATAGAAATGACTGGAGGTTAGGGAACTCACAAAATGTTCGGGGTGCTTAGTTCGGTTCCTCGGGGAATAATTCCTTGCCACTTAATAATTTATGTCGGGATCTGGGTTCTGTGATGATTCTGTGAGTAGTTTTTGAGCGTGTTCTTTGTTCAGCAGAATAGCTACGATGGTTTTAAAAGATTCTTGTTGAAAGTTTTATTAACGTGTATGTATAAGGAGTGCTCGGAGCGCAAGAGGTATCTTAGCGTAAGTACTTAATTTAAGCTATTCACGTTCTGTTTCGATCTAGATTTCAAATCAGTGAACAAAAGTTTTATCAACTAAACTTAGAAGGCTTGTGAAATGTTTGCGATGAATTTCTGATATGTATTGCGCACTCGTAGTAGTAATAAAAGAAGAACCCCGCGCCACGCGCGTTGAAGCTTGTCAGGTGCACCAACTTGACACGCAACTTATGTCACACATTGACATAATAAATAAATAAATAATAAATAATAAATTCTCCAGACTGGTACACCAATTCCCTAGTTCCAAACTAAGCTAATGCTTGTGCTATGGATACTAGGTGAACGGATAGACATACTTAAATATGTTTATAAACATCCATGACTCGAGTACAAATGTCCACGTTCATCACACGAAACATTTGCCCCTAGCGGGATTCGAACCCGCGATCCTCGGTTTCGTGGCCAGGATCTCTGACCACTCGACCAACGGGCCTGTCGGTGCTAATAAGTGCACAAATGACAGATATCCGATATCTGGTATCCATAAGTATCTCACTCACACATGCATAAATGTGGCTTCAAGCTATACTATGACTACGTAGAGTCCTTCTTTTTTTCATAGTACTTATAACTTAATGAAGAATATAAATGTTTGTCGTTAGACTTATTCAAATGCAATTTAATGTTCAAAAACAAATAACTAAACAAATTGCCGTTAGGACGTAGGCCTTGTCTAAACTAAGTATAATACCTAAAATGAAAAACGAATAAGCACGCCCACCATCCTCGAAGAGGTCCAACGAACATTATATTTAATTAGTTTATAAATGTCCAGGACTCTAATATAAATGTCCATGTTCATCAAACGGTCGAGATTATGGACGGAGTTTCTGACCACTAAACCAAACGTACGTTATTCCTAACGAGAATCTGTATATGTATATCACGGACGAGTAAAAAAAGGAGGACTCCGCGCCACTGACCAGACGTTGAAGCTCCTCCGGTGCTCCAAGTTGACACACAATTTACGTCACACATTGACATAATAGGTGCTCCAAATGACAGATATCCGATTTCTGATATCCATAAGTATTTCACTCACACAAGCATAAAAGTGGCTTCATGCTATAGTATGACAGCGTGGAGTCCTTCTTTTTTTACTAGTCCGTGATGTATATGCAGGGAAGCTGTGACAATAATCATAGAATTAACTGTCTGACCTCGTAATCCTTGCACAGAGGAAGCAGTAAAATAAGACCACGATTACACATCCCCAGTTATTTGATTGTGCTGGTTTTCTCACGATATCACTGACCGTCTAGTGGCACAAATCTGTTTAGATTTCATAAATCTAATTGCTAGGATTGAGATGGATCTAGAACTCACATGAACTAGGTGACATTCTTATTCACACTGTATGGTGCGGTCACGTTAATTTTTAATTGTTATAACGATAGGTTCTGTGAAACACATTAACTGGGCTGGGCACGGTATCTCTTGCACAGTTTCTTGTATTAGAACACTTATAATAGTGAATACCTACAACTACACGGTTGTACAAACAAATTATTAAATGCACTTAAATGTATAAGTATAAACCTACCTACAACAAATTATTTTTTAATGTTTTTGATTGCTGGTGTTACGGTTGAGCCAAAGTTACTCCTAACTTTGGCTCAACTAACTTTTATTTTATGGAAAAATTTTGAGAGGCACATTAAAAATATAATATTTTGCTAAATTCACGCGGTTGGTGTTTCGGCTGGTAAGAATGTTTAAATAAATATAAAATACTTCAATTACACGCAGAAGAGATGGGTCTTGAAATATAAACAATATTTATTGTCTAACGGCTGATTTTTCAATGGTCCGATAAGAATTAACCGACTGATAAAGTGTAAAGTCACTAATTTGTAGATGTCACACGGTATTGTATTTAGGAAACCGGCAATGACATTTTACAATTATCCAGATTGTGATTTAATCGACTGTTGTCTTTTATCTGACTGTTGAAAAATCAGCCCCTATTGGCATAAACGAATTCAATTATTAAATGTTTCTGTCTCTATTTTAAAGTCGGCTTTTAACAACAAATTTAAACTCTACATTTAATTTAAATTTATTACTACGCTAGGTTACGGCTACGCTATGCTATTTATAGCTAACTAGTGACATCTATACAAAATGTCTAATTTCCATTCTATCATAAACTGGGCGATGAACATTTTCTATTCACTAGCTAGTAAATCGATTTACCGCTAGATGGCGCTAGCAGTTTACTATAGATCATTACAACTGAAAAAGTTTGGAAACATTTCAAGCGCGCATTAAAAGATCCTTTTTTAAATTAATGAATCTTAAAAAAAATATTTGCCAAAGAAAATAAAAGTAAAAGCTTGAAATAAATAATATATTGTTTTACCGCTAAAACCAGAAGTGCTGTCTCATTCGCACGCGTGGCGTTGATATGATGTCGTCCCTTTCTAGCGTAAGCGATTGGATAGAATGAAGTAGGGCGCTTAACCGCGTCCGGATCGAGTTGAGATCTCGGAGAGTGGCGACACGGACCTCGTAAGAATCGTGCTCATGTGACCGTTTGCCGCCAAACTTTTATTTTTCAGTTTCGAACTTTTAATTTTTCGAACGACAAGTGTTTTGTGGCCAGTGATACACGGGAGAAGAGTTTTGGAAACTTTTTAGCTGTGTTCTCATTTACTGTGTGTTGCTGAAACGGAAGAAATGGTTCGAGGAAAGAGTCAACCGTATGTTTACTTTAATTATTAACTTAAAACTTGTCTTCAATGCATAGCACATATTATAAGTCATAGATGTAGAGTATTTATTGTATTTACGTTATTAATTCTAAATACTCTTTACTTCAGGTTTGCTATAGTGATAAGAATAAAATATATTTCTTAACACTTTCAAAAATGTTTATTCTTAAGGCTGCAGTTGGCTCTATAGATTGTTGCATTCCTCTATAATTATTTTGCCAACAGCGTACTGCCTACGTACTTCGGTTGAAACCTATTAGTGCTGGTGGTCTAATACATTAATGGGTAGACAACATACTGGTGTAAATTTGCAGTTCAAAAAATGTAGAGACGTTTTGATATAGAGAAATAAGATGATGATGATAAGTTTTACTTTACTTGCATAACTTGTGACAATCTTATCTGAAGTATATTTAAATTAAAGTAAAGTACCTCCGATAAGGAACTCTCCTTCATCGAAAGCAGTGTTTTTTTTTTTTAAATTTTTTTTTACTGTGTTTTTCCTACCAATATGATGCGACTTTACTGCTATTACTGCTAAAAGACAAATCTAGAGTATTTTATTAATATGTAGATATAGTGTGGAATATTTGGCCTCTATGTTTTGGACGTCAAAGTAAGAAACATTGATTATAAATAGATAGAGTCAATAGGTATTGACTCTACCTATTTAAGAAGTTAAATTAAAGTGTCTCTATTAATCAACTTTGTTGCGTGTCCTAGGATATTACAGTATTATTATATTCCTTTGTGTTGTACGTACAATATTTGGTATTATGTAAAAAACAGTAAAAAACAGTCTATGGCATACGAACAGACACACAATTGCTTACGCTAGTAATTTATTGGTGTTATTGAGTAAGCGACTGAACTTGTAATGCAACATAGTCTGATTAGGTGCAGTTAGTAATGCAACTGCAATTTTAGTAGAATTTTCATTTATAGAAGCTGATAATTTTTTACATTATACTTTTGAATCGATATCAGATAAGGATGTTTTTGTAGTATCTTTAAATTATCTATAAAGTATGTGCTTTTTTAAATCGAATTTCAAATAAAATTAAACAAACTGATTTTCAATATAAATAGAAAAGAAGAAAAAAATAGGAATCTGTCGAAATTTTTACGTGACTTAAGTATGACGAATAAAAATATAATTATAATTTAGTTTAATAGTAACAATTAAATAATTAGTTACAGCTTATCGGTAATTAGTTTAATATTATCACAATTTCATCAGCATTTTGTACAAATGTTATTAAATTCAAACCTAGCTAGGAACTGCTATTACTATTAAATTCGAATAAATCAAAACTAAACTGATTTTATTTCATAAAGTTGAAACTCTTAGTATACCAAATTTCGTTACAAACAGTCAAGTGGTTTAAACATGAAAGCTTAATAGAGGGACATATTTGTAAGGATGTTGCCTTGAAATATACATTTAATATATGTAGAGCTCTAAAGAAAACTAGATCAGCCTGTTGTGATATTTATCTCCGGATAAAGAAAAATAAAAAAATATTAAAATATACAATTACATCGGCCCCATCAAAGAAATCGACGGAGCCAGGGTAGAGTTCTCATGATTTAGATAGTAAATCATGAGAACTCTACCCTGGCTCCGCATGTAGACAGGATAATTGTTGCGGCCATCATGTAGAGCTGTAATGACGTGTAGACGGGAAGCTTGTAATTTAGACCCCATGTTTACTTGTGGTATGGCGTAAGCCTATTATTTTATTTACTTTTTAGTATCATAGGTTGGAAATGAGTTTTGAAATTTTATCATTAGTATTTTTATTTAATGTTTACTTATCGGGTTTTGGGTATATGATTGTGTAGGCGACAAGCTAGCCACTTGTCACTACTTTTTCACAATTTAACCATCTAACCCAGCCCAGTTTTGTTTTTTGAATGTGGTTAAAGGGACCTGCTGCCCCTTTGACCTACCTACCTAACCCTTCAAGGATTATGGGCGTGATGTAATGTATGTTTACTTATAATGACGCATGGTATAAAAATTATAATACATACACTTTTTCATTATATTTTTATAAAACTAGATTTTAAATTGGGCTATAAAAATATAAACAAAAAATATTTGATTATTTCAATAGCGCAGCGATTAGAAGTATTCTTGGCCTTCAAATGAATATAAAGTATTTAAATTTATTTTTAATTGAGATGATAAATTATCTACATGTTTCACGACCTTGTATACCAAACTAACTCTTTTCTTTTTTAACAATATAATTATTTATTCGAATACAAATATTTTGATTTGCACATGCATGAGATCACAGTACACTTTAAGAAAAATAATTTGTAATCCAAAATAAATCTTAAATTCACAAGAGCCCAGCTCGTTATATTTCCCCAATATGAAGATAAGACATCTTCGAATCTGTGATACGGGCGTGCGGCCTCCAAGTGTTATTTTATTAAGCCCAATAACTCCCCAGCGGCACGGGAGCGGGCGCTCAGGAAATGGGATGAATTGCCGCCGTTTATTGCTCTATGATGCGCAGGAGCAGGCACACGAGACCGGCAGACGCATGTTTCAATGTCTGTTTCGAACGACATATAGTTGTGTGTGGGTGGGAAAACGGGGGCGTCCTAAGCGCAAGAGTGGACGATTATTTGTATTTTCGCTGAGTGTTCATTGATAAGTACTACTTCTTAAAAATGAAGAGGGCACGATTCCTGTTGTGTGAAATTTCTATATACAGAAAGACAAGAGATATAATATTTTTTACACCTAGCCATAAAGTTGTTTTTATGAGAAGGATACTTATTATAAGCTTTAATATGAGTAAATAATGAAAAAAATAATGTAGCTATATGTTTATTTTAAAAAATAATAGACAATCCTTACATTTATTATGGACCAAATAATTTTCTTGCAAGCTTTTACCTTTATTATCAATTCTTAAATATTTTTCTGCAAATAAACGTTTCACTTTTGAATGGCTGCTCTCTGCACGTATAACATTAATATATTTCAAGTTAAATAAAATAGTCGTTAGATAAAAGTTATATAGTACCTAGGTCAGTCTATAAAATATACGATAAATGCCCAAGCAATTCGACCGTAAGGACATACATTTAAAACCAGTCTAGTAATATTGAATTGAAGTTTTCGTCCGCCGAAAGTGGAGAGCGCAACGAATTGTATTTAACGCTTGACTCTACGTAGTGACAGTAAAAGGATCCACGCGAGTTAATATGCTTTGTGTGACTGTCCAGTGACTACAATTGTAAAGTCAATAGAGTATTTAAGGGGAGGACTACTTTTTTTAGAATAGACGAGTATTTGGCCCCGAATTATGAGAATATCTGGAGATATTTTGGGGGAGAGAAATAGTGTGTTTATTAAAAGATAAATTATAAATCTAACCATTGATATTCTGAAAGGTTTAATCGGTAAACTTTTGACCGTTGCGTTTAAATTCGAATCTCGCTTTCTACTCGGTAATTTGTGACTGATTTCGATGTTTTAAATAAACAGGTCTGGGATATAATTCCCAGTCTTTAGCATCACATATTTAAGAAAAAGGTGGTGGGTTTAGTTAGTAAGTACGAAGAAAGTCGTAACCATTCATTTTTGTACAAAGATCTCTCAAAAAGCGCTTTTAGATCAAATTTATATTCTAATTTCTTAGGAAACCAAGTAGCGCTAGAGAGGTTTAGTGTCCATCACGTTATTTCGTTTAACCGGTAACATCAAACCTTAAAGCTCTACTTTCCAGGTTTTCTGTTAATGTGACTATCCTTTATATGCCGACGGCGCTTTCAGTTAGAAGCTTATTCAGGCTTTTGTGGCTGTCCCACACCAAGTTGCTAGAGTATGTCGGCGACATAAACTCTACGAATGATCGTCGACCGCATTCAGTCCTCCAGAGGCCCACTCAGCGCTCACTCTGATATATTGCGGAAGCCACTCTACATGTAGAGTTATCTCGTCAAGACATAAGACGTTTTGATCTCGTTTTGAACTAGTTTTCACTTGAAGGCGTAGTGTAGGTTTTGTGGAGGAAATGGTTAGTTTGCTTATCTTTCTAAAGGCTTAAGATTATGATTAAAAAGTAATATTCTGTAATAATCGTTTAGGTGTTTGTGGTTTTTATTATGATATTGTCTTCTGAGAAATATAAAAAAACATACGTACAACTTATATATATTCAAATGTGAGTATGTCGCGATCCGGCATTACGCTACAGTCAACTAAATATTTTAACAATCAGAATTTATCAACACAAGGTCGGCAAATATTGCAGTATAAATAATGCGCGAGTATTAATATTGAGGTTGACAAAGTTTAAACTTAAAATTGTGTAAATTTATTTCTATGCGTCGGAGATAAAATGCTGTTTCTATTTTGTTATTGTAAATTATACTAGTGACTCATTATCCTCCACGATCTTATACATAAGTAATATGTGTATAAAAAAGTAACTATTTATACCTACCGACTCTTTGGCTAGGGTTCCTATTAATTTACTTATATGATAAAAGTAAGCCAACGGATATACAATCAATGTACAAACTGAATTATTATTATTGCTGAATAGTTTAATACTGGTAAAAGTTCGTTTTAACTTGGTAACGGCCAAAAAATATTGTTTTCCGTTGTATTGTTAAATACAATAAACTCCATCAGTAAGAATGTTCGCAATAAAATACATATGCCTAGTAGCCGAATAAGGAATTGAAATGAGCCAAAATCAATTTCAATGTAACGTCAATTGGCGTCAAGGTGATGGCTTCAGTCTATAAAATGTGGTTTGTGGCTGTTGATTTATTTAAATTTGTGTATGTGTAAGCTATTCTACCTTTTTTTTTGTATGTGAGGAATGCCTTAAGGCACCGTCCAGGTGATAAGAATAATATATGAATATATGAACCTGAGTAAGAGCCTACAAGGGTGTATCGGGATCGGAACTCGGCTGGCAACACCAGTTCCCCTACCGACTAAACCTCACGGCTGCCATTCTTCGGGCGCTGAACGCAAAACTATCGGGATCCCCACTATCGAGATTCGCACGAAAAGTTTACACAGCGCGCGCTGCCGCCTTGCGGCCCATTCCGTCCGAGAGAGTGGAATTCTCCCCCCGAACACCCCAGTGTGGTATGTACAGATAATATGTGGAACATCGTCAAAGTTATGGGACACAGCTATGCAAAATTCCCTTTAATAGCCACACAACAGTGAAGATAGATCTTCGCATAAATATTATCAGTAAGAAAAATAAACAATATTAAGTATATATTTGTAATACCACTGTTGTTTCTGATATCCGTAACACAGTGCTTAAGCTAGTTACCTCGGAGTCAGATCAATGTATGTGATGTAGTCTGATATTAATAAGAAAGTAATGACTTCGTGTTCGTACGTTATAGCATGGTGCCTGCCTATGACACATGTCAGTTTGACTTGACCCTGTCCCATGCGCCAAGAGTTGTGGGTTCGATCCCCACCCGGGAGAAACATTCGTCTGATGAATATACTTGTGTTTGTTCTGTGTCTAGGTGTTAATATCCAATATTTAAGTATATATTTGTAATATCACTGTTGATTCTGATATTGGTAACACAAATGCTTAAGCTACTTACCTCGGTCAGATCAATGTATGTGATGTAGTCTGATTTTTATTTATTTATTTGAAAATATTTTTGAATACGTTCATAATGTAAAAAAAGAATGACTCTTCAAATGTCATGTGCACACTGCTATGACGCGTGGACTCGAAGTGTAGTCTAAAGTAACTCTCTTTGTAAACAACATCATCCACGCGTTTCAGACTTTGCCAATGTTCATATATTATTCTTATCACGTGAAAGGTGTATCGCATTTCCCTTGTCGCCCCGTGAAGGAGGGTCATAAATGAAGACGACCGTAACCCGGCCACTCTGGGGACGAGACCTATTCAATAAACGTTTACAGAAGGGATACTTATCGTAAAACGTGATAATGTATAAAGCTGGTATTGTATAAGCTGTCATTTCTTCTAACGTTACCGAGGTTGGTCGAAGCGATCTTTTTATAAGGTAAATCTATAATATATCAATGACCTGTGACCTGTTATATCTATGATATAATGAATGAATGATGATGATATATGATAGAATCAATATAATCAGTTTAAATTTGAAATTTGAAGTGAAAAGTCGTTTATTTAAACATAGATCTTAAGGATAGTGTTTAAATCGCGCAAAAAGACATACTCTTCACTTCCGAAATTAGTAGTAGCAAAAAAGATTTGGTAATTTATTATATTTTCCAATATGAATCTCGAACTGAGGAAAAACTATATACTTTATTTTAATTGCAAGATATTTCATTTACAAATTAACGTTGTCAAATCAATTTCTCAACTACAAACTAAGCATAAATTATGTTGTATTTTAAAATATTCCTTTAATTCAAGTAAGAAAACACAATTATAGCGTATAATCCTAAAACAGCTATACTTGGGTCCATTAAAGGGATCAAAGTGCACCATGGAAGTTTCAATTAACCCTGGGCGTATCCAAAATTGGCGAGCTTAGAAAGCCAATTTGCTAACACAACTCTCCATAAAGGTAGGGTCTGGGTCTTATTACAACAACCATACAGTTTAAATTTGAATAACGGATTATTAGTAGTAGGAATATTTTACGTGTCCTAGAGTAAATTCGTTTTCATGTTATGTAACTTTGCGTGCGCTATGAAAGGATAAACAGATTTGTCCGCTATTAGGTAATACCTGTGTAGGATGCGTAGGTAGGTAGGTTTAAACCTCCGGTGTCGGTCCAAAGACGACCTTAAGTTTCCGATAATGGAGCATGATCACCCGGGGAAGATTGTCATTTATTTCTTGTTGTATATAATATCATTATATAACATTGTACTTGGTGACTGGAGAGATATGACTTTATTTAGTTTTAACAAAGTCTTATTTTAAGTATTATCAAGCACTGACTTATTAAGTCAATGGATAGGTATTGAAATGACTGTATAGCTCCTTTGGGAATTTATTGGAATATCGATACAATACTATCTTATATTTAAGGAGCGGTGGTAGCTCAATAGTTAGGACACGCGCCTCTTAACCGAGGAGTGCGGGTTCAAACCCGGGCACGTACCTCTGGATTTTTCAAGTCTATGTACTGAATACTGAATATTTATACCACTAGCTCGACGGTGAAGGAAAACATCGTGATGAAACCTGCAAATTCAAACAACTTTGGATTTGTAACCATGATTCAAAAATTGTCTGGTGCCCCTATCTTAGGGTTACGACGGTCAGATCGGCAGTCGCTTCAATGTAATTACTAGACTCGCTAAATCCTGGATCATGGTCTAAGCGGACCCCGTCTAAACACGGGACATAACGCTAGGAAGATGATGATGTCTAAAGGCTTTCAAGTGATTGTGATATCAGAGCTCAAAGACGCTTAAGGTGCGTACGCGTTGGGTGCGTACTTACACAAGATTATTTGGATTGCCAAAAATCTGTGATTTGTGTATGTGTTGTTCAACCTTAGGCTATGAGTTCACTGCTATGCTTTTATACTGGGATAATGGTGTGTAACGAAGTGTCGTGCGCGCCAGATAGCATCGAGCATGGTTCATTACGCATGGTGCTTTGAAACGTTTCCCGTGTTACGATTTTATTTTTATTGGAAACATAAAAGTGCGGTAAAGTACCATAGAGGTTTAAGTGAATTAAGTTGCGAAGTAATGTGTTATAGGAGCCCATTGCATAATTGTTCGGTTGGTTGGAATGAGAAGAACCACAACGATATTGGAAATAAGAAGTAGGTGCCTAACGTGACCGTTTGCTTTTAAAAGACGTCTTTTTAGTTTTGTCGTTGTTCTGAAGGGTATTTTCTGTACTAAGTATAAGAGTCTTTTTAGTCTTTCATAGTAATTAATTTTGCATTATAAGAATGTTAAAATATTATTAGCATAAAAAGGCGGTCGAGTGGACCTAAATGTGTCTAATTATCATCAAAATATATTATTTCCTGCGTTATGAAATGAAGAATTATGTAAATGACAATAATTTTAACTAATTCAGACAACTTCGACACGAACGATCTACTTTGCACTTTTTGAAATATCAACTACTCTATTGCCTTCTCGGTTTTCCATTTCACTCTAAGTATATACACGGCTAGCTATAAATGAACTTTATAAAACCTCTTCACTGGCAGCTTTGAAAATAGATTCCCGCGTAACCGACACGGGTAAAAACGTCACTCCCTAGCCACGGACTAGTAAAAAAAGAAGGACTCCTCGCTATCATACTATAGCGTGAAGCCACGTTTAGATTTGCATGGGTGAGTGAGATACTTAAGGATACCAGATATCGGATATATGTCATGTGAAGCACTTATTATGTAAATGTGTGACGTAAGTAGCGTGTCAAGGTGGAGCACCTGAGGAGCTTCAATATCTATTTAGTGGCGCGAAGTCCTTCTTTTTTTACTAGTCCGTGTCCCTAGCGTTATAAATGTCGCTGCATAGTTTATGTCCCATCTCTCCTCGCTTCAGACGCTCGCATATTCCTTTTACAGATGGAAAATAGCAAGAAGAAGAAAAAGATAGTCATAGGCGTTGTCGAGGGCGACTTGTACGGCGAGTAATCACACGACTAGGGTTGGTTTGAAATAATTGTATATATTCATATCAAGAAGCCCGTAGGACAGGCAGAGAAAGGTAATAAGGTAGCATGGAGGGTTTGTTCTCACTATTTCGATTTATTAGTTCGATCGTCGAACGAGATTTGAGGTCCGTTAACTTAATCAACTTTAAACCAACTTTAACCGAAATAAAATTGAATTGGGTTAGATGGAAAACTGTGAAAAAGTAACGATGGAGAAATACTCGTAATGGGTTTAAAATACTAAAATGTTAAGGGCATTGATAAAAAAGGCTCCGGTTAAATTTGGCATACTTATATCAGGGGGTCTCGAAAAATAACCTTAGGGCTTGGTAATAAGAGCTACGGGTCCAACCAGCCCAACCCAGTCGCCACCTGTTCCCCACTTATGGACATTGAGACGGACATCTGTCGGTGCACTAGACCTTGATCTAATCTGTCGCATCCTTTATAAATATTTATTGCGCCCACAGACAGACAGACGGTAGTTACGTGGTCTTATAAAACTAATGGTTTTGATGATTTTGATATGTGATATATGCTGTAGGTAGTTGTTAAGCTCAGAGACCATTATCGCTTGATAGTATCTGGCAGCAACATGGCTATCGGCATTATACAGCTTCCAATTTTCGCTTACCCTGCCTGCATATTCCAAGCTGTGTAGCCTGCGTATTCCAAGCTTAAAAGGTACAGCTTAAAAAGGTTGTATATTAGTTTTTGTCAATTTTAGTGTAAGGTAATTTTAGATTGAACGTAACGTGCATCATGGGCATTTTTTTTATATGGTGAACAGGATGGCAATAGATCAATCATAAATCATTACGTAAAAAATATATTCCATCTATAACAGGTCGTCAAAGTAGCAGAAAAATAGGCATAAGTATGACATATCGATGGAAAAGACCGTACTTAAAACTCGTCACCATTAAACAGATTCATCAAAGACCCACTCGACAAATTGTTTCGTAACTCAATGTTTAACTTAGATTAAACCCGATTGGTACACGAGCTCATGATAAATAGTACCTTCAATGTGATTTATTGTTAAATAAGCTTAGGTAGAGGATTGATCGTCAAAAAAGGTTGGATAACATTTGTGGACGGCTCTTTGGTGATCTATCTATCTATGTTATGTATCTATTGCCTTAATGAAACACAGGTGGGTAATAAACCTAAAAAATAAACCACTGATCCTTTTTTTAGTATACTCGTACGTGAAGCTGCATTAGAGAGGTTTATAATAGGTTCTAACAAATTTGTTTTAGTTTTCGTTTGTAAATTTAGAGAGGTTAGGGTTGGAAAATTAACACAGTGAGTCTCTAAAGGAGTTGTAAAATCCCTGTTATTACTCTAACTCTGGTGAAGCCTTAGGCTTAGACTTATATCGTACTAGTTTTTCATTTATCATGCACGCGTAATTTTGGGATCGTTTTCCTCCAAAGCTTTCATATTTTTCCCGCACTAAATCTAAACCTACTTAAGAACCCTTTCCTTTTCGAAGTCGGTTAATTATAAAGCTTAATAGTTTGTTTATATCTCTAATCTTATCTTGTTAATCTCAGGAACTACTGGTCTGATTTAAATAATTATTTCAGTGTTAGATAGCCCATTTATTGAAGACTATAGGCTATATAACATTAACGTTAGTAGTTACGTTATAATTGGTTAAGTGAGAGACGTGAAACGTAACAGACATTTAGACGGAAGAAATTACTTCCGAATTTATAATAAATTGTTAATAATATAGGATATTTATAAAAAAAATAAATAAATTAAGTAGTTCACGTGCTATTTCAAGCAAATGGCGATAGATGGCCTGAATTCAATATAGCCTAAATAAAATCAGTTTATAAATAAGTCATGAGGACGCATAATTATACCAAATATATATTCAATCTATAATTAATTTTCTACTCAAATAGCCTTCTCGACATTTTCAGTTAATATTTGGCCATTATTATTTATGAATGGTTATTATTAGCATTACACAAATATGTTGTCCTTCTATTTTCATTTTACTTGCGTAACTTAACTTGTATATTAGCTGTGTAATTCTGTAGCAAAAACCAAAATACTTTAGATATTAATATTCTTGTTTCAACTTATAAACGACTATACAAAATATATTTAAAATGTTATGACATTATGTGGTGTTTATACAACGTACGGTTTAATCAATGCATTGTTTTGTTCGTAAACATACAAATATTACAAGGGAGAGTTGCAAATGGAACAAAACGTTCCATCCACCGCATCTTTTGTCCCATCCTCGGGTGGCAGTTCTAGCACTAGCGACTAGGGTTACCAGGTGTTAGGAAAATGCCAGACGTGTCCCGAACCTTGGCATAATAAGGGAACGGAAAGAAATTGTCAGGGTTTTTCAATGATGGTACGTGATGTGTTGGCCTATGAGGTCGTTCTAGTTTCCATTCCAGAGTGATTTATTAGCCGGTTCGTAAGTAAATAGTTTTACCGGAATAAAAAGCATGGCAGGAAAAACGAAAATGGTCAGAATAAATTTAGTATTCATTAATAAAATTATTTATTTAGATCAAGATATAATAATATCGTTGATTTAGTGTAATCATCTATAAAGGAATTTTTACACAAAGCTTAAGGGAACTAATGGGAAAGTCAGGAAACTTACTAGGAAAACTTAACTTAAGACCTGGTAGCCCTACTCGGGACGCAATTATGGGACGAACGAACGGGACAAAAGCGTCTTGTCTCAAGCGAAAATAAAACCGTGTCTGGCGGGGAGCGAATATTACGATATTCCATATTCAAATCTCTTTAGACCTGGAGACATTTTACTTGGTAGGCTTACCATCGGTTACATTGTTTTTCATCGCGCTTAACAAAAGAGATTTCAATTTTTTTCGCGGTAAGCCTCTATCGGATACACGTTAAACCACTCCAATCTTTTTCCGAAAGTCGTGCGGTTTCGATTCAATAAGTATACAGAAAATTATTTTAAGATTCTGAACGTTGGGAATCTTTTTTTGCGTATTGAGAATTTGTATGTACCGCTTTGTTTAACCTTCAACTAGGGTAAATTGCTACAAAAAGTTTGTTGCACTCACAATGGAAAAATGAATATTCAATAACAACTAGTAAGGTCACACCAAACTGAACATTGTAACATTGTGTCAGAAGTTGTAATTCGTAAATACTTATTGCAAACGTACACACCAACACGTAAATAGATCGATTTGTCATAGTCAAAATTAGTCAAAAGCCTATAGTTATATTTCATGGACGCAGTTAACTAAATTTTACTTTGTTACGCCAAACTCACTGTAATCTACATTGTTTTCATTCGATACGACTCTGGTGTAATACTAAAACAAAAATATTCACACGCATTCACACGATACAAAGTTAACATTTCGCTTACGCGAACAAAATGTGACAAGAAAGCCCGTTCGAACAAAATCGTAGTCTACTTCAGTGCAAATAAATCGGTGAATTTTCCTCCCGAAACTCTTGTAGAGGTTTAGTTTCCTGATTACACGGTGCTATCGGATGGTAATGAGTTCATTACAAAGTGTAATGCGCCCGAACACTGTCCCCAGAAGTACGCGGGACAATGCGATGGAAATGCTCGCAGACTTTACTATTCCCGCGACCACGGTAGTTTAGGGTTGTTTCTGAAAGAAAATTTTAATAAATTCTTATTTTTGTCCGTGATCTCGTCTGTATATATTGGTAAAAAGATAAAAAAATCGGGCAGAAGTGAATTGCATACATACTATTACGCTTGCAGTTCCCGAAGGGTTAGCTTGAGTCCAAAAAATAAGCTCTTTAGGATAATAATTTCGACAAAAAAAAAAGGAGGCAATTTCATTAAAACGCGATTGAGTAACAAATATACAAACATAAAAATATTACATATTTACAATTTTAGTAGAATGGTATTAAAGAAGTTATATATCATGTATTTAAATACATGACATCATATCCACCAAAATGAATTTGAAAATTTAGTAAACCAATTAAAATTTTGTAGCACCTAATAAAATCAACTGTTACTTTACTTCAAGGAAGTTTACCTAACGGTAACTGTACTAACGTACAGTCTACAATGATTGATAGGACAGGTTCAGGGCCGGTACTGATAGATATTAAATAAGATAATTATTACACAAACCACTTAGGAGTGGTCTATGTGAATGACCCCAATTTGACCACCAAAAACAGTCTGTTAAAAAAATGTCAACGATGTATCTGAGAGTACAATTCTGAAGTCTGAGAGTAAAAATCTGCTTAAAATTTAGAAGAATAAGTAAATTGTATATGCATAACTATCTAGGTAACTAAACTTCATGCCACTTCCCTAGCGGGGTAGGCAATTTGTATATGAATAATATTCATATTTAATAATTTCTAATACAATATATGAAAATGGATTGTAGCAACATTTTACGGAACAAATTTCAAAACTTCCTGTTGGCAACCATACTTGGGAAATGGGATGCGAGTCGATCCCGAACAAGTCCCGGAAGCGTGTCAGACGCCCGGAGATACCTGACATCTACACGGGAGGGCGTCGCGGTGGGGGGGGTGGGGGGGGGGGGGGGGGTGAACGTCAATAGCGTTTTTCAATCGGGAAACTGGTTTATAAAGTTTGAGATTATTTCAAACTAGCTTACTTATGTACCTATTCTTCAGTCCGGAACTACTGGCTTATCAAGTTTCTCAATATTTCGTTACTACAATATTCCATATTCAAATCTCGTTAGTTCTAGAAACATTTTACTTGGACCGCTAAGATTCGGTGAAATTATTTTTCATTGGGCTTATCAGAAGAAAGTTCTTTTTTTTTTTCGCGGTAAGCTTCTATCTGTTACTCCTGGGCAGGTATACTTTTATATAGTATACTTTTCATCACGCTACAATCAATCGGAGCAGAGTAGTGAAGGGAAATGTTGGGAAAACGGGAGCAGTTACTCCATTTTTTGAGCTTCCGTCGCGTGTGCAGCCTTAATGGTTAAAGTTACATAGAAATCATGTATGACGGAAATAGTCTTTATAATATTAACCATAAACGCGGGTGACACCGCTGGCACAGCTAGTAATAAATATTTCGTTTTGCTTCGTTTTGTCCGAATAGACTATTCAAAACTATTCCGAGGTTCATGTCCTGCTTTTGATTAAGACTCAAATATTTGCACTATTCATATTCAGCATATTCCGTTAAGGTAGCCAATATTTGGTCGGTCTGCACGTAGCGGTAATTGCAAGTTATTCGAATCCGGCTTTTAATTTATTCAACGTGGCGAAGTGGCGTTATTTTTCAAACGAACCTCCCCAGTTAATTAAAGTATCGACGTGACATTAATTAATTTACCTGTTGGTATGTAGTTGTAGGTCGTGTAATGATTGAAATAGTACAATGCACTTTATTACATATCTTGTGGGAAATCTGATTAAATGAGCAACGAATACTACCCTAAGTGGTATCTTCAGATAGCTTTCAAGTGTTTATCTTACAATAAAGTACTTGTGTTAGCTTTATATGTAATCATTGTCAAACTGAATTGATTGGTTTCTGTCTAGAGTAGTTAGAGGTTAGTCTTCAATTTTGGCAACAATGATCTGATCTGAAAATAATAGGTTTAAGTTCAGACAGTTCGTTTCTTCCACCATCGTAAACTAAACCTGTACCTTGCTTTCGATGCGATTACGATACTACTAGTGTTATATATCCAATTAGAGCAAAATGTGATAAAGTCCAAGACCTAAAAAAAAAAAATCTGAAAGATAGTCAGTAAAATTAGATTAAATACCGAAATTCACGCTCCTAATTCGCAATACTTATAATGTAATCAAAGCAAAAAGTACAAGTGTGAACAAAAGCGTTCGTTAGCGCAACTGAGGATCTCCAGTGAGTGAGTACAAGTCGCATGAATGCAATAAATTCACGAGCTAAACGAATTCTGCGCTCGTGTTGCGACGCCGGGCTAATTGAACCGGCGCATGCGATGCCTTCATTAGAGCAAGATCACAATATAAGAGCCGACGAGTAAAGTCGCTTGGAGCTTTAAGACGAATGTTACTATAGGTTTTCGCTTATAACTCACTGCTGACGATAAAGCCTTCACTTAAGCAAGATCTTGATATAAGAGTCGAGGAGTGAAGTCACTTGGAGTGATGTACGTCATTATACTTTGTTACTTCACTAGGAGCCCGCTGCAGGTAATAAAAGGTTGTCATTTACTGATACATATTACTCTTGCTCTGTTCCCAGAGTCGTCTCTCGTTAGCGCCTATGTACGAAAGTATGAAACGCCAAAACAACCATTTCAGTAATGGGCGCTGTCATGTTATCGGACGCCCTCTTCAACCTGGCCGTCTGTGTTTGCCGCACACTTCGCACATACGAGCGACGAGAGTCGTATTCTTAATTCATTCGATTTATAGTCAATTTCCAACAAACTTAAGCACTTGTGTTACGGATATCAGAAACAACAGTGGTATTACAAATATATACTTAAATATTGGATATTGACACCCAGACACAGAACAAACACAAGTATTCATCACACGAATGTTTGTCCTGGGTGGGGATCGAAACCACAACTTTTGGCGCATGGGGCAGGGTCTCTACCGAATGCGCTATCGAGCTTGGCATTCAAAAGTTCAAAGTATGCATTCAGACGCCACATCAGGTATTTCGAAATAACGCAGTATTACTTACATTCCAAATCGTATTTATTATATCTTTAAAACAATTAATAGATATGGTCAATATTATGAGCAAAAATAACAAATACGACGAAGACCAATTTGAAAAGTGCCGTTGCATCTATGTAAATGCGACGTTCCTGTTATTGATATGCATGCGTCTTAAAGGGTCGGAAGGGAGATTCGTTACGGTAATTTCCTCGTGGTGACAAAACATTCCTTTAGATCGTCTCTGATAACCATCTATGAATATGATCAATGTATTTTTTAAGTGACATGACAGCATCGCAGTCAGATGAATGTGTGTAAGAAATCATATTAACACTGGACTAATCTTCGTGACGAAGATACGTGTCAACCTTGAAATTTAATTGATCTTATTTAGCTTAAATGTCATTAGGGGAATGAAATAGTGAGATCGTGACTCGTTCAATATAAAGTGTACTGCATATTATGTTTGGAGATTTTTATGCTTAAATCAATAGAGTATCTGGGGTTAAATTAAATTTATTGAATAATGAAAGGTCCTGTAATATATAGGTTGCTCTTTATTACTCATTGTAAAGTAACTATTCGTATTCGCATCTTCAAAAGGTTCAATGCTTGGGAATACTCTTAACCGAACCCCGTTTGAGGCTGGAGTTATATTTAATAATACCTTAATAGCACTTACTTATACTAATGACAATCCAAAGATCCTAGGTCCTATGATTGTAAGGTTCAGTGGTATTGAATATGCGTTTATCGTCGACAGTCAGTAAGCTATGCTTATTAATAAGATATGCTTTTTTACCTTAATATATGTATTTTATAAAATTATTTCATACAATTTATTTAATAGACAATTAATAATATATCACTCAATGATTATTAACATATTCTTTTAACTGATTAGATTATAGCAATCGACTGAATACGAATGAAAGCTTTAAACTTAAAACTATCGTTTAAAGCTTGACATCGAATCGAAATTGTATGAAATAATTTTATAAAAATTAAATAATAATGTGCATGTCGTGTCTATGGACAGTGTCCCGGTGCACTCTGAGACTGCACCCGTCGCCAGCGTTACAACGTGCAGCATAATGTTACTGACCTCTTAATCACCCCATAAAGTGGCGATAACGGACGCACCACGCATGCGCTGAGGTTATAGAATAACTGTTTTATCTGCCCGATCATAGTTTACAACTTTCGTTTAATTTCCAACATCGAGCCGACTGTTCGCTGCACGGTTGTCTGTGAACGAAGTCAAGTAGTATTAAAAAATAAAAAAATAATAAATAATCTTTATTTGAAAACCGTAACAATTTTATAATAAACAATTGAAGCGTTAATGACTGCCGTGGTCGGGGACTGTGTCGCAGTCATCAGCGCCCACCTCTAAAACAAACTATTTCAGACATTTAAATGGAATGCTAATTTAGTTTTAACTTATCTAGTAATACATACAAGTACAGTATAACATAACTTATTTAGTATTAGATACATTGGAAACATTACTGCGAGTATGTATTTGTAAGTGTGTGTGTGAACGTGTGTTTATGTATGTATGTGTATTGGAAACTTTCAAGTAA
Source organism: Glyphodes perspectalis (assembly GCA_951394215.1). Classification (NCBI taxonomy): domain Eukaryota; kingdom Metazoa; phylum Arthropoda; class Insecta; order Lepidoptera; family Crambidae; genus Glyphodes; species Glyphodes perspectalis. The sequence continues at coordinate 11,770,140 of OX596203.1, read as the reverse complement.
ATCTTTGGTTAACTTGCTCTATTAATTTATTAACCATTTTAAATAATTGCAAAACTACATTAAAATCTTTTAAAATCTATCGCTATTCATTAAACATGTTTCGGACATGTGGCTAAATTAGCTGCAAATAAGCTTGACTTCACCCTCTGCAAAGATATATGGCATATAGGGTTAAAGTTTATTTATAAGAACTTTCTAAGTAAAAAGTTACTGCCGAAGCAAGTAAAACGCGACCGAGTACCGCTAGTACCTAAATAAATATCAAGAGTTGCAACTAAGTCTAATGAAGACGTCTTTCAGACGCATCACAGTATCATGTTCCTCGCAAATGATGCATTGCGATTGCTGTGCACTTTATGAGGCGAATGACCTTCTCGTAAGCGCAATAATTGTTACTTCAATTGCTGCGTGAGTTGGCCTCTCCAAGGTATATTGCAAAATCTGCCATGTATCTTTTGAGTGCTGCTGAATGATTTAAGTAATATTCATATTCATATAACCAGGATGGCATGAACCTAAGTCTGTATTGTCACCTCAAAACTGGATTTTCATACGCGGATAAGTGTAGAGCGGTGGTAGCTCAATGGTAAGGAGACGCGCCTCATAGCCGAGGAGTGCGGGTTTAAACCCGAGCACGTAATTCTGGATTTTTCAAGTCTATGTACGTATTTATACCACTAGCTCGGTGATGATGGAAAACATCGTGATGAAACCTGCAAATTTAAACAACTTTGGATTTGTAACCATGATACAAAAATTGTCTGGTTCCCTTATCTTAGGGTTACGAAGGTTATATCGGCAGTCACTTCAATGTAATTAAACAGACTTGCTAAACCCTGGATCATGGTCATACTAAGCGGACCCCGTCTAAGCACCGGACATAACACAGGAAGATATTAAAGTGTAGTGAAATAAATTCTCTAATTTCAAATATTTTGGGGAAGAAGGAGAAATAGACAGTATTTTGCACAATTTCCCATCTTACCCAAATCAGTAAAATTTTTGGCTAACAGTGGTTCATGCTGCTTATTGCTTCTTGGACTCTTCCCCTTTGGGGATTGGGGGTGTGGTGTTATGTATGTAAATATATAAATTGTGACTGAGTGGTTGTTATTAGATTGCATTTTCTTCCAACTTTTTCTTAGAACGTCGTCGAAGACAGTCCTTTCTGTAGAAATTGCTATGCTCAATATTTTATAGGTAGGTTATCTTAGAAGGTTTTCAAATCGTTTGAAACTCCTAATTTCACTTTCATAGGAACAGTGACCCTGGTGGCTCCGGAGGCAACTTTCATTGCCACCTTTCTCTTGTTTCCGATAATATGCGGTCGTGGTTTTTGTCTTCTCACAGTTGACGATTTCGTCGTGGTTCCACTTTGTTTTGTAGTTATTTGTTAAACTACAAGTAAACATAGGGCTGTCGAAACACATTAAAACTAAACTAACATTACTGCTACTATAATGAGGATATTATTATCCTGGTGTCATGTCTCGTTCCTAGACTTGCCAATTAGCTATCGCACTTCATCTAGCGAGTCTAGTTATTACATTGAAACGACTGCCTTCAGACTTTCGTAATTAAGACAGTCTTAACTGGTTCCAATTTTAAAAAGTTCTTTGACAGAGAACCAGACTAATTTAATCATATTTAGGTACGCATTCAAAGTTATTAGTGCAGATATCCTAATACGTTTGACATGTAGGTAGGGTACATAAAAGATATTCCGATTATACTAATGGATATGCCTAAAAAATCTGATAGTATATCGATGTATCCGGAAATATATTTAACTCGTAATAACATTTAAAATAAAATTGATGGGAACACAGACGTTACAATGTTATGTTTTATGCATGTAAGTACCTTATAAACATTTTTCTTTCTTTCTTTCTTTCTTTCTTTCTTTCTTTCTTTCTTTCACAGTTTTAGATTTGGTGTACGCATTATATTGCCAAAATAGCAAATCATAATTTTAACGTAATGAAAACCATAATGTACGTTCATTTACACAAAGTTAAAGCGTCATTTCGGCAATTTTTCTAAATCCGCCATCCTTATATGCGTATTTTCACGCTAATACCGTACAGCCAATTATGTTGTCATGACCTTGTTCAAGCATGTTCGAATGGCAGTGACAGGAAATTAATTTGCGTATGTACAAAAGGCACAAAGCAGGCAGATGCCAGATGGCACGGCAGCTACGGTTGACACGCGTGATTTGATCTCATGTACTCATCGCGAACATTCGCTTTGATTGCACTTAATCAGTGAGTTGTGCCATTTAGGATAAGTGGACTTTTTAGGGTTACATTCTCAAAGAAGCCAATTAACTTCGTTAAAAAATTCGTGTGGAATACTTGTTATTCTTTGTAAGAAGCTTAATATAAATGAATATCCGAAACAATGGTAGATTCAAATTGTTCTATTTTGTACCTATTAATTGACGAATTATTTGTGTTTTTTTTGAGGCCTACGTAAATAAAGATATTTTAAGTTTGAGTTTGAGTTTATTATTTTGAACATTTGCATTGCATATTAGCAGAAATAATATTAATAGGAGTCAATAATATAAATACGCATTGTGAGTATTTAAAGCTTACCATGTAAGTATTAGTATTGCGTTAAGTATGGTTTGTAGGTACCTATAATATAGTAGTTCCGGATATTTCTGAATTTTTACGTTGTATAAGGCTTTATTCAGAGGCGTAGCTATCGCCGTATCAGCCGTATCAATGATATGGGGCCCCCGCTCTACACGGGAGCCTACGTTGAAAACGTAAACATTCGTAAAAGTACAACGATAATAAAAGAACTCGTCTATACATTTCATATGGGGCCCACGTAAGATAAGCTACGCCACTAGATTTAGTGTTTAGTCTTCAGGCGTTCTTCATGCCAAATCTCATCGAAATTCTAAGGTCTCACAGTCGTAACATTACTATGGTTGCATAAACTTTGAGAAGAAATGACATTTCTAATACTATACCATATATATACATAATGAGTTACTAATAATAATGTTATTTTCTCACGAGTGTGAATGTTATGTAACCAAAACACGCAATACTCTGAGTAGGTGGTATATTGAAAGTTCCAACAGGTACAATAATTTCTTCGTTGACTTGCAATTTCTGAATGACTTTCAATTTATTGTTTGAGTATTGAAATCGCGTGTCGAAGTACTCATTATAATAATGCTTACCTATAGGAAAACTTATAGCGTATGTTTGTTTGATTTCTCTGGTCTATCTTGTCAGACTATTATTATACCAATTTCATTTAAAACTTTAAACAAGATTTTTGCTTAATTGAGATAAGTTCGAAACCATGAACAAAATGGCAAATGTTTTTGTTTTAACGTAGCTTGTAATACAGGAAGAAATTTGGATAAATCTTTTAACAAGAATTCTTAGAGGAAATTAGGACCTTGGATCCAATTTATAATCAAGGTCTACTCAGGGTAAGCTATAATATGATTACAATAATAAATTAGTTCAGGGCGAGGGGGAGGAGGTTATGACCCCAGGCTCCCCCGTGGATCCGCCTTTGAGTTTTAAGTCTTTTAAACAAACAATTACCTTGTTCGATGACCTAAACTCTTCTCTAATTTTATTTATCATGGTAGAATACTTCTTTGTCGAATTTATTCAGGATTACGGTAAGCAGTGTTATAAAGCGACTCTGATGAAAATATGAGCATTAATTTCGCCCGAGCACTGACATCGCTCGTGACAAATTTGTTGATAATGTGTACCCGAAAATGTCACATCGCTATGATCTATTAGGCTGGGAGAAATCCGTGGCAATGTTTGCACAGTGAGACAACCGACACGGCTTTTGTTTTCGTACGGATTTAGCTTGGCTGTTAAAAACACATAGGGTGCCGTCAAATTATCTATACTGTCGCTTGTGTTATGAGCTGGTTTACAAGGTATTATCTCTAGGGAGGCTGTGGTGTTTAGTATTAGGTGTAACATAATGTAATATGGGTTGTTTGCGGTCTCTTTTTTCGATGATGTGTCATTATAGCCATGTGTCCTCTATAAGAATAACATTATTATTCTTATAGTAGACATGTGTATTATATTGAGTAGGTAATATCAAATTGTTCTTGAGTCATCTGTGTATCGTGTGGATGCAGATGACAGGGTACTCAAATTAATAAGAAAAGTTTGTTTATTCGCAATTTTCTTACTATCACAATGTTGAAGTTGGTGTATTTAAACTCCTGATACATTGATTACTTTACAGGATTTATACTTACATATGTTTATTAGTTTTATTTTTGGCTGAATGTGGTTAAAGAGGCCTGCTGCCCCTTTAACTCTGCCTACCCCTTCGGGGATTATGGGCGTGATGTTATGGATGTGTTTACTTACGTTACTTATACACAGCTTAAAAAATAATGTAAGATCACTTGAATTTTATTATTATACTAGCTTTAATCACTGTTACTATAAGTGTTTCATTGAATTACATAGCTTATGCTAATGGTATACGTGTTTGGAAAGCAATTACGTCAGCATTTGCATTTCCCGTACGTCACATGAGCGGCTGGCATGATTGTTTCTTTCAAATTAATGTACTACAATTAATTATTTGTTCGCGAATCCATTCACACTGGCGGCATTCGCAGTATCTGCTAGCCTATAGGGACTGTATAAATTACTGCTAATTGATCCGGAAAATTTAATTACAACGTATGCGCGGTGCCATGCCCACTAGGGATGTTATTTAAACGTTCTAATTGAAAATGCAGTCATGATTACTGTTGTTTAAAACGTTTATGGTAATTATCGATGTGACAAAACTAACGGCATATAATTTACAAGCTTTTGCTCGCGACTTCGTTAGTAATCACTCCCGTAAAGGATCATTCCTGGGATAAAACCTATCCTATGTCCTATCACGGGACTTAGTATCTCTATACCGCTCTAAATTGATTCAGCATTCAAGTGTGAAGAGATAACAGACTTACTTTCGCATTTATAATATGAGCATGGATTATATTTTTTATTGTTTTGCTTTGTAACGCTATTGAAGTCTCTATAACTTGATTGACTAGCTCGATGGCGCATTCGGTAGTGACCCTGCCCCATGCGCCAAGAATTATGGGTTCATCTCCACCCAGGACAAAAACATTCGCATGACGAATACTTGTGTTTGGTTCTGTGTCTGGGTGTTAATAGCCAATATTTAAGTATATATTTATTTATTTATAACTGTCTGTCCGCTGTAAACAAATAAATCATAACAAGTACCCGACTAGGTTCATAATTTAATATATAAGAAGCAATAAAATGATTTGATTTGAAATCTTGTAAACTATTCACTTTTTTCCATTTTATTGCCTTAGGGGATAAATGGTCGAATTTTCCCTCTACATCCTACAGCATTACATAAATTGAGCGATATCCCAAATTCGATTTCCTAGGATAAATAGAATTGGATAAACTCGTTTAGACAATGATATAGGAGGCCATCACAACTTATTTATGTATTATAAGAATAGGTAAATACATTTTAAATTATTGTTTTTTTTTATATTTTCGTATCTAAATCTTAAACAAAAGAGTATTAAGCAAAATGTTCGTATGCTGTATGTAAGTTTTCTAAGAGCTGGACGTCCAGATTAATCCTTTCTAAAAACAATTATTTTCATTAAATGAGTCGAAGTGATATATTTACAAAACTGCTTGAAATTCTCTGAGGCATAACAATTGCATTGTCGACCTGCCTGCACTATAACAAGAACAAGATTAATTTATTTCGCTTCCAAATGCGGACACGACCTGTCACCAGTATTGCCAGAATTTGTATTTTGTACGTTTTTACCTGTTCGGAGATCCTACTTTGTAGGGTTAATTTTGTTTAGATTAAAGCACAAATGATTGCTTATGGAGCGAAAAGACAAATTTTCAGCCAATTCCACCAAATGTTTCAGCTGAAACACGCTTTAAAAATCGAATGAGAAAGTGAACTTGCATTATTTTTAGGTAGTTGTAGAAAACATTAAAAGTATTTTTAAGGGATTAGGTACAGACAGTTTAGGACTTATATTCCAGAGAAGATTATAGACAATTGAATTAAAAAGAAACCTCTCATCATTTAATTCATTATTTCTATGCATACCTAATTTATGATCAAGTATTTCACTTAAATGCAAAGGAAACGAATCAAGGCCGATTAAGTACAAAGTTATGATTGAGAAGTTAACATTTTCATCATATGTCGCTTAAGTCGTGCATTACAGCTAAACTGTAATTTTATCTGACAAGACAACTGGCAACATTCCTCTTGCCGAGTCACAATTCCGCTGTAATATATTTCAGAAAATTTAAACCCGACTAGGTAAACGTTCTATAGAATTGCTGTGTTGAAATCTGAGTAGGTAAATCTTGGCATTCTAGATTTAGACTTTCTAATGTTTACCTACCTACCTACCCAAGATACTAATTTTGAGACGACATCGTCTAAGGTAAGTACATTTGGGGAAAATGGTTGATAGGAGGATCTGTTATGTTATGTATAGCTATTATATAATTGGCATTCGGGCTGGCTCTAAATTGATGCAAGCGCACCTTACAAAAATAAATAGATATACATTTTTAAGTACATAGGTACCTACATACAAACATAACATCATGCCCATTATCCCGAAGGGGTAGGC